>JAZGTI010007081.1:299-22272 GCA_036877585.1 Botia kubotai | reverse complement strand
GACGTGTTACACACAATATTCACAGCTGGTCACATCTAAAGACGTTCCCAATGCGCTTAGCAGCGCAGCATCGATTGTAGCTTTCAAAAGGGAACTGTAGTTGTCATTGCTACCTTGATACCAATGGGAAATTTGTGTAGTCAATATAAGCAAACAGAATACAAACAGGGAACGGAAATCCAGGGAAAACCAAAGTAGAAGACAATTAGAATGATATCTACCATATAATGCAGTTTGTTTACCATAGCGTGTCCAATGCCTGAGTGCTTTAAGAGAAAACAAGGGAAGGGAAAGAAAAATATATAGAATAATGACAAATCGTGAACTCAATAAAGGTCATCTGAACCTCCTGTCAGTCTGTCTGACAGAGTCTCGTAATGGCCTTATTTTTGTTTGCGTGTTGTTTTATTGTGACCAAAATGATTAAGATCCAACAAAATTCTGTTTACAATACAGTCTCTTGATTAAATGATTTGTCAATCAAAACAAAAACATGACAACTGTATTGTTATTATTGTTAGTACGTCGGTAAGCAAGTTAATTGGAAAAACAACAGATGGCGACATTCTGTGAATGTTAGTCTTTCAAAGGAACACAGACAGATTGAAAGGCAACACAAACTCCAAAATTAAACTGGAAGAATTTGAAGCTATTTGGTTAGTAAGAAGACACAAAAGTTAGCAAAACAATACTCCACATAAAGAAAGGACACATGGTAAGATTGGGGAGGGGCTGTTTTGTGTGGGAAGGTCTAACGGAAAAGCAGTATTAGTATTTACTTGGTTTGGCTAGTCCTATAAGTGGGTGTGGCCTGTTTTTAGCTGGGCTCTTTACAGGCAAATTTGGCCAAGCTTGTTATTTTGAAGTAAAGCAAGGAATAGTTCCTCCTAGGTTGTTCACTAGAAAAGCAAACAAGGAATAAACAGCGGAATGTAAAATTATGAATCATTATTTTGCATCTTTGAAAAAAAAAAAAACAAAGCAGGAAACTGAAAGAAATAGATGCAGTGAAATTTTGGTACTGCCATCTTCAACCTGAAAAACAAGATTGGTGTTATCCAGAGTTTGATCCAGACAGCACTGACCCCTGTCCTGCTTTAGCCCTTAACTAGTGCTGGGCACTTTGACTATCTAATACTTGTTTATAATGATTTAAACAAACCTCAAAACCCTCAGTTTTAAACCTCAGTGTGTATCTCATCCTGCAGTATTAGTGTTTTAGACACAAAAGATCCACAAATTCAGTCCATATCAGATCAATCTTCAGCCAACCAGCAAACTTCACCTTGCAGATGGTCTTGCATCTGGCTGAAAGCTAATCCCTGCAGCCACAGTCCAACAGAGGGTGCAGCAGAGGGAATATTGCGTATTTATAAACAACTTTCAAAAAGACACAAGGGCATCGGGGGTCAGACACTGATGATGTGTGATGGGTTCAAATTGTGCTAAGCCTGACAGCACAGAACTCAGTGTCAAACAGCCACACAGAAAGAACTCAAATAAACACACTGTTTACACAAGGTCATACTGTCACAAAAATCCACTGCTGTGAAAATCACACAGATGTCAGGACTCATGACAAAGACCTTCTTATTGCTCTGTCTCTGTGCTGCTCAGCTGGACGGAGCAGATTATAAATGCATCGCATGCTGAAAGATTTTCTCCTGATTCATTCCACTGTCAACAGCAGGATGCCGCAAATGACAGGAGAAGAAATGAAATCGCTTCTGAGCAACAGTTCATATCATAAGTAATGTTAAGTAAAGGATGTCAGTTAAAACAGACAAAAAATAATAAATGTGAAAATTTATGAATAAACTAAAATAAATGTAATCACTGGTCTTTAGTCCAGAGCAAACACACAAACACACGCACACACACCGACATGCACACACATAAACATATTAATTACCACATGGTGGAGATATTGTGTTGAATCTTTATTTCTATTATTTATTGATGTTTACGTATTTTCTACAACTATCACACACAACAAATAGAATTGTGCCTCTTCATTATTTGTATGTGTGTATATATTGTGTTCTACAAAATGCATGTTTCCTTGGGCTGTGAGTTAGAGTTTAGTAACCACAAGCAGCTGTATATATAACAAATAAAAATGTTTATGCTTTATAACAAAATGGTAGATAGCTGTAAAATGTGACAGGATTCTGCTCAGAAAACCAGCCACATCTAACATTAACTCACTACTCCAATGTGTGTGCACTTGATTGGTTAAATACAGTCACCATTCTTGACCAGTACGTCACTTCTCTTTTTAACTTCACATCTCCAAACCACTTGAACCACACTTATAAGTGGAGTTCTAACTGAAGAAACACTGCACTGTTTTTCTTGCATATATCTTATATGAGTATGCAGGAAGGATGAAGCTAAGGGATTTACTGCAGCTGTAAACAACGCCTGAGATGGGTGTTTATAAACCGGGCTCAGGCCTCAGTCATCTACACGTATGCATTAACAAATGAACAGTGGGCCAAATGTAAAACATTTTTTTATATATTATTTTTTTAATACAATTATATTAAAATATATTTAAAACTAATAATTATATAATCACAATATATATTTCATATTATTTTTGGGAAAAAACACATAGTCCGACTAACATTTGTGTGCCATTTGTGTCTCTTTCATTCAACCTAAAATTGTGACTTTTTTTACATACACATAACTTTTTAAAAAAATAAAACGTAGTTATTGCAAACCATTGCGATATGCATATTGTGATATTTAGATATAACTTGCAGCCCTAGTAAGTGGCTTCTAAAATGAGCAAAAATAAATAAATATGTCAGTGATCTGGACTGATTACTTTGTACCGATCAATCTGGACAAATGACTCTGCATATTCATTTATACAAAAATAAAACAAAACATTCACATTTATCTTAGGCTACTTGAAGGCAGGTGTGGTTAACTGGTTACGGAGGTGGACCTAACCCAAAATATTATATATATATTTCTTAGCCAACTGATTTATTTGTGTTTATTCAACTAACAATTTCCTGTAGCTAAGTGGTTAGAGCATGGCGTTAACAACGCCAAGGTCATGGGTTCGATCCCAGGGATTGCACATACTCAATATATAGTAAAATGCAATGTAAGTCGCTTTGGATAAAAGCGTCTGCCAAATATGTAAATGTAAATAATTTAATCAAATGTTTTCATTGCTGGAAAGGTCTGCTTATAACCCATTTCTTTGCTGTTTCAATTTGGTCACAGCTAGTAAAAGTCTGATGATTAAATAGTTGATTTCAGCCTGTGGAACAAGGAAGAACAGCACCCTTCCTTCCCTCAGGATGGTTAACTTCATTAACTTATTAACATTACCTTCAATAACTATAAAATGTTAGACAGACAACTTTGTCAGAACATTAAATTAAGGTGCAGCTAATGAAGTCCTGAAACAGCAGACATGGGCCTGTGGCTGTCTGGATCACATTACACAAGCAAACACTCATCGCTGCTCCCAGACCTGTAAAGAATCACACAGGAGATGTTGGGAACCATTAGGGAATGTAGGGCATTTGTTCGAGAGCTTTAATAGATGTTTTTAGCCAATCATATGTCACTATGTGATGTGATGG
This sequence comes from Botia kubotai, assembly GCA_036877585.1. Lineage (NCBI taxonomy): Eukaryota > Metazoa > Chordata > Actinopteri > Cypriniformes > Botiidae > Botia > Botia kubotai. Next base: position 18,661 of record JAZGTI010007081.1, on the reverse strand, counting down.
TAAAGAACTGATTATGACATCATATCATTGGTTCTGCCCACACCTATTACATCATCTTAGAAAATCTGTTGGTAATCTTGCCGGTATAGTCTTTTACATAAAACATAACTTAAACATACACTACACATCATTTGTTATTTTTACTCATGTTTGCTATTATTTTAAAAATGATATATATGCAGAAATATATTTTTCTGTTTTCAGTTTGTAACCCATATTTTCATTTATACTATGCTAACTAAAACCAAAAACATTACAGATGTCCACAATAACAAGAACTGTACAGTCAGATGTCATTAAATCTAATGCTGTTTAACTGGACCACAGGACATGAGGTGATTTCAGGTTACAGTACTGACCGTCAGTCACTGACCATCCTCTGGTGCTTCTGTGTGTTTAATATTTATTCAGAGACGCAGTCAGATAGTGAGATCAGTGCAAACTGGCCCTTTTCAACCTGACTCCCAACAATTTAATACCATAATAAGTGTTAGAAAAACACAAACACAATCGCCATTTTCGCAACAGCGTCCCATATTACCTGTCGCAGGTTTCGGGTAACTTTAACATCATGCCAAGTGTTGTCGTTGAATTTCCCATTTACCGGCTCCACAAGAGCTTCGAAGGCGCCAGAGCCCAGATTAATGACCAGCCACACCGCGCCGCTCTTCAGCGACAGATTCACGTAATCTGCCGATTTCCCAGTGTGAAGCATCAGACCGTTGCGCTGCAGTGTCCGGAACGACAGCGTGATCTCATCCGTGCTGCTCTGGATCGGTGTCATTGAGAGATCATAACAGAAAAACTCGTTTCCCTTAAAGGTGGCGACCGATTCTTCTTTTCCTTTAACAAAGAAGCAAGATACATTTTTTATAATTAACACCAGCGAAACAAGAAAATGAACACGGCGCTTAATCACGCCACAGTTTAAGTGATAATGTTTGTTTGTTATTGTTTTATTTTAATTGTACCATTAGGTATGAATTGAACCCATATAAATTCTGTCCCCTACTTATATACAGTCTTGTTCATTGCAATAGGTTTCATAACCTTCTGTAACAGACATTTAAACATTACAGTGTTGCACTTCATCCGATCGGCATTTATGTGCTTGATATTGAAGCAGCAACAACTGTATAAAATAATCATGATCATTTTTATGTTTGTTTCAGTTTCCCTGATAAAATATCTTTTAAAATCTCACTGTTCTGTTAATACTGAGTGTGTTTATCACATCCTCTGAACCTCAAGCACAACTGCAATATCTGTCAAACTATTTGCAATGTGATTTTTTTGTTGCAATTCCACACAGAGCTGCTATGTGATGTACAAACACCATCATATCAAAACAGACAGAGAGACAGGCAAAGAGACTGCCATCAAAACTGCACATGCTCTGAAAAGTGTTGTGTATTTGCAGCTCTGCTGTATTAGGTTTGGCAACATGACTGTATAAATGATGAATAAATTGAATATTTATCATGGCAATAAAACACCTTAAAACTGTAATGTGCTTATTAACATCTCTGTTTTATAATTTTTCATTGATTGTGATGTGATGACAATGAAACCTGGATGCAGACATCTGAGACATTTAAACTGTAGTAATTCCTAGGAGGCCACAATTAACTCTCACTGTACTGAAGTTCAAAATCAAATCTCAACCAACAGTGTTTAAACACAATCAGAAAGGAGGCAAGCAAGGCTGATCCCTGATACTGCTTTAATTGCATTACACACAGAGTGCCAGAGGAGGCTCGGCGCATAACAGTTCCTATTGCTTCTAAACTGACCGAATACAATAGATATTCAAATAATGCAACATCATATGCATCTATCAAGAGCGTATCTAAAATAGGTAAGTTTATATGTGCGACCTTCCGCATTAATAAACAATTATAATCAAAAGCAATGATCTGTCATTTATAATAATAAATGTAAATGTAATAAATAATAAACACATTTCCTTCCTAAACACATTTCAAATCTACCAACAGTAAACCTTATTTGGCACTTTTAACCAATAGGGTACACTTTGATGTATGTTAGAAAAATTTGACTATTTTGATGTGTAATTTAAAAACACGTTCCCCTATTATAAATAATCAAACATTCTTTAAATTTGTGACGCCCAGAAAGTGACATCATTTGGACCTCTTTAACAGCATGGTGGGAAAACAAGAGAATAATCTATTACAGAGGACTCCATAGTTCACAGAGCTTTAAAGTTTAGCTTCAACCCTAATGAAGCATCTGAACCAGCAAATCAAAGTCTTTGGGACTAGAAACGTCACGACAGGTGTGTCTGTGGACCTCCAGGGACATGGATTGGAGCATGTCTGTCCCAAACACAGAAAATCAATTCCAAAGAAACAGGGTTTCCTCACAGTGAAGGTTGATTTTCCGGTCTATCACAATCACATTTGTGTCTTAATGACACAGTTCTGTTCTGATTCTAGTGCACTAAACAACTCACTTTCTCATTTAAAGCAAATTGCCAATTCCCCTTCAATACTGCCAGAGGTCAGGCAGTATTTTAAAAGACGATGAATAAGTGCTAAATAGCTATTAGCATGCAGGAGCATGTGCTTAATCATTAAGCTTTATACCCACCGCAAGATGTCTTATAACACATCACGCAGGCCTGTGGGGACAGTCAGTGTGAGATGTGACATCACACACACAGGCCTAACCTTTCATTTGCTCATATTCACAAACAGGCTGCAGCAGATGAGATTTGGGTTAAAAATACGACTCTGGTCACAGCATCTGGGCACACAGACTGATTAATAATAAAATGATTTTATCAGCTTCTGTTGACAGTTAAAGGTGGGGTAGCCCAAACCCGTTTCATTCATTGTGATACGCGAGTTACACACTCTGACACACAACTTCCATTATAACTGTTAAATTCATAACACACACACACACACACACACACACACACACGCTTGTCAGGAGCGTCTCCTCCATGTTTCAAGTTCTCCTCTGCGTGTTTGATGGCCGCAAATGAAACTGATGGAGAAACACAAACTTTAAAGAGCTCTGAGAGAATCATCAAAGTGAGAAGCCACAATCCTATGCCAGCCTGTGACATGTATAATCTGTGCGTGTCGCTGCATCCTTGCAGCCGGGCCTTGAGCGGCTGAATACCTGCAGCTCATTTGATGCAAGAGGACACTCATAAATCCAAGACACTGACATTTGAGCGCCACACACGCTCCTGTGATCAGAACATAATTACAGCTGAGAGACACTATTGCTCTGACCTCTGCAGAGACCGTGGGGCTCATAAATAACACACACACACAGTAGGTTACAGCGTTTGACTGCTAGACATATTAAATAACATTGCTGCCTCTCTGTCACGCTGACTCCAGTCAGAGACCGCACAGTAGTTAGTGTGTACTGCATACTAAAATCACAGTAGCAGTAACTGTATTTATAGTTGAAAGGCTATGTATGATATTGTTTTTGATAGAACATACAGTATTTAAAAACCTGATTTATGTTTAGAACCAAACAACTAAACCTCCATACATTTAATCGAGCAAATGGCATGCTAAACATTATCTTACATTTTTAATCCATATAAAATGGTTTAAATTTTGATTGTGATGTTACTTCCCACTCAGTCATCAGACTGATCATAGAAGATCCAGCCGAGCACATTGCATTCTGGGATACTGCGTCTTTATTTCCCAAATGTCTAACTGGTCTTCTGGGTATTCCACACGTACAAAAATCCATTTAAGTCATTTTAATTTGTATAACACTGTTTTACAAATAAAAAAACTAACACCCTAATATATCACACCTGACTGAATTTTTGTTAATTATTTGTTAATTGGTTTGTTAGAAATGTGTTTGTCTCTTTTTATAAAACACATTTTTAATTTTAAAGCAGAAAGTGTCACACACATGCCTGAGATTTTCTGTTAAACAGATCAAAAGCTTATTCACAGATTGTGTGGCAAGGGGTGGCAGGGGATTGTGGGATATGCTGGTGAGCATGTAGTTTGTTTCTGAAGGAAACAAATTGTCAGCATGAGATTTCTGCACCAGTGAGTTTCAGATGATTCTTTTGACATCTTAAGATTATTAAGTCAGTCCTGAAAACACACCTTCTGTTTTTCCATAGAGATGAAGTTCACATTCTGAAAACCAGCCAGCTCAGGCCCCTGAAGCCAAGGACTCATAAAGACTTAGACATTTATATTGATGCTAAATAAATTACATTACATTTAGTTATTTAGCTGACGCTTTTATCCAAAGCGACTTACAAATGAGAACAAGGAAGCAATTTCAACAACTAAACAACAAAAAATAAGTGCTATAAACAGGTCTCAGGTATTCCACCACTAAGAAGAAGCCAATTCTTTTGTTTGTTTTTTTAATAAAAGATGTAGAAGTAGAAGCGGTGTGTTAGATGATTAGTTAGACGAAATAGTTGAAAAAAATTGTCATTAATAGTGTATTTACATCTGTGAGTCACAGGTTCCTATTTTAACACTATACTACAATGAAATGACCCTCATTTGAAATGATGTCCTGTTTCATTGTATGATTTCTACAGACAGCCTATTACACTCAACCAACAGTGATATTAATAACAATATTAATCTGCAAACAAGAACGAGATGTTCTACTCAACATGATGGCAGTTTCTCATCTGTGTTTATAATAACAGTAAACACACAATAAAAGGTTTTTATGACTGTAGAATTACTGTTGCTTCTCTGGAACTCTTTAAATGTTCTTCTGCTTGGACCCCTGTAACCTTCATTTGACCTCTAGGAATATTTTAGAGGAATATTTTAGAGGTTTGATAAAAATGGTTTATCAAACATTTATGCAGCACATCAGTAATGTTGACGAGAGCAGCAGCTGTGTGGACCCAAAGGTGCTGCCCACCTCTCCTGTGTAACAGATGTTCTTCATACACAGACTTAACGTTGTTCTTCACAGAAAGAGCGTCCAGTGAGCGTTTCCTCAGGGTGTGCCATGACAGATGATCGGCACATTCACGCTCTCTGATAGTGTTTTTCTCTCACTCTCTCTCTCTCTGTTTGTTCATCCATTTCTTCATTTTTTGGTACTGTTTATTTGTCCTGAAGTAAAAAGCGTTTCTGGATTTCCTTCACGGCTGTTGCTCAAACATTCTACACAAGTGTGTGATTACAGATCTTCTAGTGACACAAGCTCCACATGCTATATCAGACATGTAAATTGTCAGTTAAAGTTTTTTAAACTAATGATGCTACATCCCACCGCATGTGATTTTACCGCGGTGCATGGCTGTTCTTAGGGAGTACATTAAGTAGAGTAAAACCCCCTTTAACATTATACAATCACTGTGAAGCTGCAGCAACAGCAACATGATGTTTTGATTATTAGAAATCACTGGAATAAAAATTTGAAAAAGCAGAAATATTTATTTTTCCTGTTACACTTCTAAACAGTTTAATGCATTATAACACACAACACTAGGTGGGTTTTAATGCTTTACCTATAGGGACAATTTTTTTTTCCAAAAAACGCAAATGCAGCTTCGAAGGGTTAAACTGCTTCTTTAATGAAACTGATGTTATTACTGATCCTCACTTGCCCTGAATTTAGCGGAAACATGTCTGATCACTGAGGACTCTGCTTACTTAATAAAGGCTATCATTCATCATTATCAATTTCTGTGCTTGTGTTATACAGATTAATTGGGTGCTGTTAGCATGGGGCCTGTCCTAAATGATTAATGCTCATAAACAACACCACATTAACATTTATACTGATTGCTGACAAGCTCAGATCACTCACCATGTCCCCTGATAGCACACGTGATGGTTAACGGTGACGCTAATGCTCATTGCTCTGCGCACTCAGCTGAGCATGTCCAACGGTTAGCATCCTGCGGCGGTGGAGAATTGTACAGGATACTAATGAGATGCGCTCTCAGTCTACAATGCTAATAAGGGGTTCATGTGAAACAAGACTGAACGGAACTAATTCAAAGAATCCAGTGTTACTGAAGTATCGATTAGCTAACAAAAAAAAAAACACCATCAGCTTAGCTGCAGTTTACAGTTACTAACATTTAAAGGAACAAACATCAGTTAAAGACATTTAAACATAAACCTACAACGATGCAAAATGTAACTGAGGGAAAAAAGAAAAGGGAGGGAGAGAGAGAGGGAAAGAGAGAGAGAGAAATAAATAAATAAAGACCAATAACCAAAAAAACTGTTTGTTTTTCTTGTTTTTCATCTTTTCTTATGAGTATGCTGGGTTACCAAATTCCATTTTCTAATTTCTTTAGTCAAAATACTATTTTCTTTTATTTACCTCCTTCCTGTAGCTGTCATCAGATCCAGAGATGGTCACACTGGTTAATGGTCTGTAAAAACAGTTTCTCAGCAATGCCAATAAGCTTGAGGTGGAGTATGTGTGAGATCCACAGAGAAAATTAAAGTCACAGGTTGTCAGAAACAAAAAGCCTGTTCATGCAGGACAAAAGAAAGCAATCAAACATGTGGACCATCTATACAGAGATGCTTCATGTCTTTTTTTATCTGCGATTCAAACACATGAATGTGAACATGATACAAGATTTACATGATTAACACCAACAGAACCATTGGATTTATCAGTTAGTCTACAGGGAGCTCGTGGCCCACATTCAGGGTTTTTAGAGCACTAGATGTCCTTCTACAAGTATGAACATTGCTAGCAGAGCAAAACATTGCAATGCTTTACAATGTGAGAAAAAAATCCCTCAAACTGGATATGACCCCATTAATAACGCAAAGGTGCTGTGGGTATTTAAATGAGACAAAACTGACACACACATAGTAACAGCACTGCAAACCTATTATTTAACACAAAGTCACACACATTCACAAAAACAAGCACACATGCATGCACACACACATACGCACACAGTCAAGATGTCACCTATTCCTCCTCCCCTCCACATGTCAATGTTAATTCCTTGCTGAGAGTTTGAGTAGTTTTATTGTCATTTTAGCCATATACAGCTTGTACCAGCTGTGTTCCCCAGCTAACCAAACAATGTTCCGCATTGTTGTTAGGGCAATGTTTTAAAAATGTTACAAAATTTAAAAAGTTGCAATAATGTTCTAACAATGTCTAAAAAGCAGAACATTCAAAATAAAATTTTTAACATTAGATTAGATTAGATTCAACTTTATTGTCATTACACATGTATGAATACAGGGTAACGAAATGCAGTTTAGCATCTAATCAGAAGTGCAAATAGCAGAAAGTGCAATATACAAAGTGTGCCATGTAATGAATTATGTACAATAGATAAATTAAGGGCAGTTATATAGATGTTCTATGAGTATATATGAGAATATACAAGTGTGAATAAATATAGATGTTACAATATACAGATGTGGCAGATATACAGATGTGCTATGGATTTGGAACATTTCTATTCCTAAAGGAAACATTAGGGAAATTTTCTTACAACCTAAAATTGTTAGCTGGGAAAGGCCTCAGCTTGTTAAAAGCCAATGTTTAGATTGCTTGAACATTTGGCTTAAACAAAACTAACTACAGGTGCTGACCATTTTGTTTTCAGTTTCACTATCAGCGATGCAGCAGACTTTCTCCTAACAAAGACAAGCCTCATGCATGCTGCCACAGAACAGCAGGAGAAGCTATTGCTGTTTGGCTCACCAATGTTCAGCGTATCATTTCCACTATCTTGTGAACTCTGGTGTGTTTACAACTCACTACTCCAATGTGTGTGCACTGATTGGATGGGTTAAAGTGCAGAGGACTAATCTGGAGTCACCATACTTGGCCAGCATGTCATTTCACATCTTCAGATACCCTAACAATTAGACCCATCCAAACAGTCAATATTGCAGCAGTACTGTAATCTCTGCAAAGGCTTCTACAGTCCGCCAAGACAGGGTTACCAAACATCTAAAACAGCATGAAGAATTCCAAAAGTCACAGGAGAAGACCCTGAGAATACCAGCAAAAGCCACATTCATCTCACTCTGTGCTCAGAAAAAACCTCTGGTTTAGTCATGAAGTATTTAAAAACTCTACACTATGTCAACATAGATCTTTATGGTGAAGATCTATGGTGAGAGCTTTAAGGACAACAAGCACTGTCAGATCTCTGAAGAGAGCCAAAATCCTTCTGTATAACTTTAATAGAGAGACAGATAGAAAGACCTCTCTGCACTAAATTAAGCTTTACATTTTTACGCATTTGACAGACACTTTTATCCAAAGCAACTTAAATTGCATTATGCTATACATTGTTTCTGAGTATGTGCAATCCCTTAATCTCTAATTCAGACAAAATCCTTAAAAGAGCTTAATTTAGCAAGACAAGCATTTGTGTGTGTGGTTTTACTTAACCATTTTTGTGCCCAAAAATAAGCAAAAATTTGTGTGATAAATTTGTGCCCAATAGTCAGCAAAACCTGACAAATCTGAGCAATACCTCCTTTTGGGGACATTCTCATTTGTAAAAATGCTATAAAATAATAAATAAAGTTTATTGTAAAAATGCAGATTTTTTTCTGTTAAGAGTCAGATAAAACAACAGAAGTTTTCTGGCATGTCCCCATTTAAAAAAAGAACATGACTGTTCCTTAGGAAAGGTCAACAGGCATGAACATTAGACACACACACACGTTGGCATAGGAAGTGTCCCCATAAACCATGTTTACACTGTTATGCACATATCATTATACACATTTGTGTCCTCGTAAACCACACATTTAAACACACACACACACACACACACTTACTTCAAACAAACAATAGACAACTTTCTCTCAACTAATACAAAAAAAATGGTCACACTGTCAGATTAAAGTAGCATCAAAAACTCTTTATACATGAAATTCGTCAAACATTCATCACAGCGATCACATTACCAGGTTTGAGAACTGTCTGAAAAGCAAATAACCTTCTTGCATCTCTTCAGAGTAAAGAAGCTCATCCTGATCTCTCAATCTCTCTCTGTCTCGGGCTTGGCTGCTCAGAGCCCTGCAGCACCTTTTAAATAAAGACGTTACATGACACAACTATCATTTCAGATTCTACTCTCACAAGCCTCTGCAGAATAAGCTACAAGTTTGACAGGCAAAGCAAAACTCATGAAGTCCACAATGAAAGAGCTCAGATCTTGTCTAGCTGTTGCATTCTCATCTGAGGTGCTTTTTTTACATTTACAATTACAGTGGGGCTAAATAATTACAGTGATGATTGTTACATTTACATTTAAATATTAGGCAGATGGTAGAATAAAATAAAAGACGCTTCAGAAATAAAATGTTCTGACAATGCCTCTCTGTTACCACAAACACGTTATGATCAATGGCTGCATGGGACCAGCATGCACTCAATATCACCCATGAGACAAAGATGTTTAACTACACTCACTGTTTCATTTACTTGAATGAATAACATATAAACATAATGACGAAACAATGTGGCTGTTTTTTGTTTATTAACTACTTTTTGATGTTGATATGCTGCCATACACACACACACACAGTTACTTACCAATCTTTGTCTGTTTTATCATCCACCCATGCAACATTGTGTGTTATGTGTGTGTGTTATGTGGGTCTGACTGCATTAGCCACAGGACAGCAAAAGGAAACATTAGCTTCAGTCCTGATGTTCCACTAACATCTACTGACCTTCATCACACTGATGCTCTGAACCAGAACAATGCTGACAAACTTACAAACCACAATTACATCACTTATTAGGAAACTAAAACAGAACAACAAAGAAAAAGGAAATGCTATTTGGCCCTACAGAGAAAACATACCATGCCAGACTATCTGTACACAGTCACAAACATACAACTGAGAGCCACCTTGACCAGGCTTAGTGGACACAAGCTCACAATAAAGATGGGCAGACACAGAAAAACATGGCTGACACAGGGAAAGAGGTTGTGTCAGGAGTCTGCACTTTCTAAAGCCGGGCACACGCCGTACATGTTTTTTAAGTCCTTTATGACTTTTGCTTGTCACACTTCACAAACAAGATCCCAGCTATAAGCCATGTCACACTGTGGGATCGTTGCTGTCAGACTGTACAATGTTCGGTGATAGTGAGCTGCATACACAGAATTGAATTGGTGGCTAGCAAGCAAAAACAATCTCTAACATTAATATTGATCTGTGCTGCTATTGATTTTAAATTTGACTTAGTCATAGGAGAAGCCATACTGCAGGACTGTGCCTCAAAATTTCTGACATTGCCAGAACATTATCAAAGCAAAAATCTGACCCTTACGGTCATTATTCAGCTGTTGGTGAACATATCAAACTCATGATCAAGGACTACATATTTTGGCCTAGGATTCTAGAAAGATTATAGGCCAAAGGTTTTGCCTCAGACAGCCAACTTTGGCCAAAATCATACAGTGTGCACTCAGCTTAACAAAATGCACGAAATACAAAGATATTTGGAAAATGTTCTATCAATAAAGAAAGTGCATACAGTACACATTTGAAACCGCCAATCAATGGTAAGCTGCCTTTCCTGTTAGGAGAACAGAAGGACTACTGTGTGTTAGCAGCACAATATGTGTTACATATCTGCTACAATATCAGAGACAGGGAGTAAGTGTGAATAAATACACAGAAGGATCTTCTGGTGTCCAATCTCATTTTCTTTTATTGTCCAAAGCAGATGTTACACCCTTCAACCCCTCCCTCTCTTTTCAATCAATCAGATCTCTCTCTCTCTCTCTGTCTCTCTCTCAGTGTGATGACTCTAAATCTCTGTAATCTCTCACCATCAAGACAGCAATTTGTCTCATTATAACACAGGATTGGTAATGAGCGTTATAAAGCCGTCTCCACTGTTGCCTGACTATTAAATCCACTTTAATTCTGATCTGCTGTGGAGCACCTGGGAAATGAATGAGATGCTGTGCACCTGTCACTCAATAACAGGAAATCCTTCACTTCCTGTTCCTGCTTATACCTGCAAATGTGTGTGGTGAATCTGTTTCTGACTTTAGTAAAACCACAGCAGTCTCTTCTTGTTTACTGCTATATTAAAATATCGTTGTTTTTCAGATATGCTTGCTGTCAGTGGCTTTGACCCTGATGTTTTCCAAGACTGTGTGGTCACTCATTAAATAAATTCTGTCCAAAACTTCAAAATGAAAAGGTCAAAGTCATTAAAATGTGAAATGAACAGAATGAATTAATAAATGCATCGGCCGGAGGCGCCACAGTCACTCTTTACCTACCCGAGGCTTCGCCAATTGTCATGATGACATTAGCACTGGTTTAAGATTGTTTGAGACTACTTTAAGAACAACAATACACACACACTTAGTTGTTTGTTCTTTCTGAAGGTCAAAGTCAGACAGTATGTCGCTTGTCATGAAAGAGTTTCATATGGTCCTGCAGTGAAACTATCACCCCTTGGGGTAAAAACTACAGAGAATCTAATTTATGATGTCTTGTCCGTCTCCTACAGAGAAGCTGTAAAACAGCTCCATAAAGATTCTGTGAGCCTGTGATTTATAGTGAAGTGAAGTGTACAGTTTAATCTGCTACATTTATAAAAGCGTATTTTATGTTGAAAATTCTGTTTCAACGTTGCTTATGTAAGAATAATCAAATAATAACTATGAATTATTTAAACATAATTGTTTCTCAATTCTTTTTTAATTTAAATTGAAAATTAAATTGAGACAGAAAGACAGCATCTCATCCAAGCACCTCAGCCAACCTGCAGCCATATCCCTACCTTAACCAAAGGCATCAGACCAGAGCACAGCCTCTTCTGCCAACACCCCTTACTCTGCACATGCAGCAGAGCCCTGGCAGCCTGAGCTATCCCCAGAAACTGACCACAAACTCTACATCAGCACCTGCACAAGTCCAAGACTAAAAGACACCCATCAGATACTCAACCTGATCTGCCCACACCTACTTTCCAAGGACAAAACCTGACAACAAAAGTAATTCCCCATGGATAACAAAGCATTTATCATATCATGTAGTAATATTCAAGGCCTGAGGTCATCTGCTTTTGGATTAGGAGCAAAAACACATGACTGCATGAGACATGGAGCTGGACCCACTGGTTGCTGTACAGCGTACAGAGAACTCATCATCCCATACACCAAACTGCCTGGAGTGGCTCAGGAACAGACTCAGGAGGAATGCTTATCTGGTATAAGTCCAGTTTAGTGCCGTTAAAATAGCTAAAACAGGGCAATTTTATACATGGCCATCACCTCAACTGAGAATAACATGCAAGTTACATTCCTCCAGCGGTGTCTAAATTTACATTTACAATACATATTTCAATGAGGACAGTTTCACTACTTTAGAAGGAGAGATCAATTACTTTCAGTCACAGTGAAGCACACAGATCTGTGGAGACTTTAAAGTCAGAACAGGTGAAGAACCAGACAAATTTCAGTCCCTGGGAGAAAAACACATTTCAAGAGGTGACGTCCTTTCCTGTGGTATTGATGGCACTCTAAATGAAATGATTATATGCACAGATCAAAAATTCAAACCATTTTCAGCGCAGTTGTATTTCCCAGCATCTGGAACAAAGGCTTCATTACCCCAATACATAAAATCCCCAAATCATTATCGGCAGACCACATATACACATTACCCTAATTGACAAAGAAAACAATCAATATAACAGAAAAATGCTGTACATGTTTGCTGACTTCGGAAAGCTTTTGACTCAGTCTGGCATGAGGGGCTTTTACCTCAGTTAATCAACTGTGGAGAAACACTTCTCTGGAGGAGAAACATGACATCATCAAAACACTACACTAATAAATTTGGCAACAAACACACAGATTTCCTCCAGAGTCACGGAGTGAGACAGGGCTGCACCTCAATTTAATGCATATCTTGTTTAATATAATACCTGTCATCTATTATGTTAATTGATTAAATCCATAGTCTCAAAAGTACCTTGTAACGACACGTCAGACTGAGTCAGATCCATTTGCAGTAAATATTTAACAGAATAGTCGACAGGCACAATCAGTATTAGCAAACACACCTGACGTAGGCAAAACAAAGAGTAATTGTTAAACGGGCATGGGTCAGGGCAGGTAGCAAACAAGCAGTAACGTAAACAATCCAGATCATACACGGAAAAGCCAATACAGAATAAACAGGGAAAACGCTCAGAATTGTTGCTAAGGCAAAACAAGACATCGCAGAGAATGATTGAAAACGTCCGGTTTAAATAGTGTGAAGCAATATGGGTCAGGTGGCAACCAGGAAGTGATCAGGCTCCAGGTAGGTGCATCATGGGAAACGTAGACTGCGTCGAGTCTCGATCAATACTCTGCTAAGGGCTCCCTCTGGTGGCACGGTGGAGATGCAGCTGGAGCCTGTAGTTTGGCGAGATATTAATATTCCGGCGAGGGTTCCTGCTGACGGCCAGCAGGAGGTGCAGCGGCGACCTCCTCCGTAAAAGAGCCCACCCCACCCTCCCCTGCAAGAGGCTCCTGACGCGAGGAGGGAAGTGACACCGGGGTCTTCCTCTGGGTCGAGGGGCCAACATCTCCGGGTGAGTTCTGTGAAACTCCTCGATGAGAGTTGGGTCCAGGATATCTCCTGCGTTTACCCAGGAGCGTTCCTCTGGGCCGTACCCCTCCCAGTCCATCAGGTATTGGATTCTGCTACCCTGGCGTCTGGAATCGAGGAGTTGCTCCACTCGATATGCTTCCTCTCCATCGACCAAGATAGGAGGGGCCTGCTCCCGGAGGCCCCCTTCTGGACTTCCCTCCGGAGCGCTAGCGGGCTTGAGAAAGTAGATATGAAAGTGGGAGAGATACGGTATGAGTTAGGTAAAGCTAAGCGAACCGAAACAGGAGTGATCATTCTTAAAATTTTGAATGGACCCACGTACCTGGGACTGAGTTTCCTGCAGGGCAGGCGGAGGCGTAGGTCCCTGGTGGAGAGCCAAACCCATTGGCCTGGAGCAAAGCGATGGACGGGTCTCCGACGTCGGTTGGCCTGTAGAGTTTGGCGTCGTACAGCATGGAGTAGGTGAGTGTGGGCCCTATCCCAGACTTCATTGCTTCGTTGAAGCCAGTCAGTTACTGCGGGAAGATTAGTAGGTTCTCCAGACCAGGGAAACAGTGGGGGTTGAAAGCGCAAAACGCATTTGAAGGGGGTCATACCTGTGGATGGTTTGACTAGGAAGTTTTGGGCGTACTCAGCCCACATTAAGTATCTGCTCCAGTCAGCCTGACGCTGGTTACAGTACAATCTGAGGAATCAGATGATTTCTTGATTCAGGCGTTCTGCCTGTCCATTGGCTTGGGGGTGGTAACCAGACGTCAGGCTTACGTTCACACCCAGACTCTTGAAAAAGGAGGACCACACATGAAGTGAATTGGGGACCCCGGTCCAATACAATGTCCTCTGGGAGTCCAAATAAATCTGAAAACATAGTTACACAATAATTCCGCGGTTTCAAATAGGGAAGTTTTGGGGGAGCAATTAGGCAGCAGGCTTAGGAAAATCGATCTACTATAGTAAGGATCGTTGTGTTCCCCTGACCATGTATAGACTCAGTGATTATAACCTGACTATACAGACAGACAGACACAGACAGACCTGACCATGTACAGACACAGACAGACCTGACCATGTACAGACTCAGTGATAATAACCTCACTATAAAGACAGACAGACACAGACAGACCTGACCATGTACAGAATTAATTATTATAAAATTGCTATAAAGACAGACAGACACAGACAGACCTGACCATGTACAGACTCAGTGATCATAACCTCACTATAGAGACAGACAGACACAGACAGACAGACCTGACCATGTACAGACTCAGTGATAATAACCTCACTATAAAGACAGACAGACACAGACAGAGCTGACCATGTACAGAATTAATTATTATAAAATTGCTATAAAGACAGACAGACACAGACAGACCTGACAATGTACAGACTCAGTGATCATAACCTCACTATAGAGACAGACAGACACAGACAGACAGACCTGACCATGTACAGACTCAGTGATCATAACCTCACTGTAGAGACAGACTGACAGACCTGGCCATGTACAGACTCAGTGATCATAACCTCACTACAGAGACAGACAGAGACAGACAGACACAGAAAGACAGACCTGAACATGTACAGACTCAGTGATCATAACCTCACTATTGAGACAGACAGACACAGACATACAGACCTGACAATAAAGCACCAAAATAATGTCAGAACAGTCTTCACAATACTGTCTATGTAGACAGAACACTGGGGTTTGTACAAATCGCTGTCTTGCTAAATTCATCCAGCTGAAGCACAACATCTCAATAATTACATGTTCCCACAGGACACTTTACCAAATCAAACTCTCTCTCTCTGTCTCTTTCTCATTTTCTTTATCTGTTTCTCTTTCGCTCTGTCTCTCACTTGGTTTCTCCCTTTCTCCCTCGTTCTCACTTCCTCTCTCTTTATATGTCTCTCTCAGTTTTTTTCTCTGTCTTTCTTTTTATCTCTCAGGCTTAAAGTATTTGAGGAGTGTAGTGCATAAGCCTCTATATTTTCATGGACAACATCTCCCATAATTCCTCTGGAGTGCCAAAGGAAAGGCTTTAGTGGGGGGGAATTGATGAACAAGCAACTCCATTTTTTTATTGTGCTGGTTTTGAACAGAAGTGCTGGATAAACAATAAATGAGCCAACAGACCTTCTGCTGAAAGCACTAACTGTGCTGTTGTGTTGTATACAGTATATAACTGATGTAAATCCCCCCCACTTTTTTCCCCCTTCAATTTCTTTCTTTTTTTTTACTCGGCACAGTGTTTTATTTTGCAAATTACTTAAGTCTTACATTAAAATCTGATACATTCATTTAGGATTTGTTTGGTGTTACAGAATTTATTTTAACTTGTTTTAGGATTTCTATATATAAGAAATAATTGACTCTGACCCGTTGAAGTATTAGAACGATACCCATTACACCTTGGGTGTGCACCTTTTTTCTAATAATCCAACGGTTCATAGATCAATTATTATGCTTCTACCACAGGTACCCCACCCCAAGACATTGCTCAGATGTTTCACCTACCATTTTACCAGACCATTGTACCTGCACAGAGAACAGCAGTGCATTATTGTGAGTGTTGTATACATGCCAAGGAGGAGGCTGCACAAAAAGAACTGCACAATATGATTAATCATATTGATCAACATGATCAAACCCCAGATCATTGCTATAGCAACATCAAAAATGCATTCACATTTCTTCACATGCTTGCTGTTTCAGCCTCTCCCCTGGGAGCACACAGGGGTTCACGGATATATATTTATTATCTTTACATCTCTCTCTGCCAATTATTCAGTTCAATAAACACGTGTGGACACACAGATAAGTTTAAATATATATCTTTATTTCCTTATCTGTGTAGTTGTTCGGCTATGTCTTCAGGGTCCAGCTTACTATGGGTACAGCAAGCATGAGAGGCTAAACATGGTTAGTGCTTCATAGATCGTAAAATTATGACTCCCCACATGGCACCTGGGCATTTGCTATGAAAACTCAACTGTCTTTAATTTATGTGTCTGGAGAGTTTAAGAGAAAAACATTTTTGTTAGTTAGCAGGAATGACATAAAAATGTTAATAATGTGTTTATCACATATCTGTGTTAATAGTGTTTAATTCTGTATGCATGTAATCATCAGTGATGGTACCTGCTAAACTGTCTGATTCCTGATTCCAAATCCAATTCAAAAATCAAAACGTTTCTTTGGTTTGTCCCAAATGGATGAAGGGGATATATGCATGGAATCCAATCTGTCACAACCTGACAGATTGGAAAAAGAAGACAAGCAGGACGGAGGCTGAGACACCACCCAATTAGACTGCCTTAACAGCTAGATTTGACAGACGCAATACAGACACCACCTCCAAAATCTCCTGCAACCCCGAGGACACAACACTCAGGTGACACACACAGGTTCTGAAGACTCTGAAACAACCCCCGCAAGGCCACCAAGAGTCCTGAAGGCCTGCACTACACAACTGGCATGTGTTTACACAGGCATCTTTACCTTACACAACCTGTCTCTTACACAAGCAATAGTTCCACACATATTCAAGTCGTTACACTATCATAACAGTCAACAAGATACCAGACACATCTACCCTGTAGGACTTCAGGACAGTAGCACTTACATCAGTTGCCATGAAGTGCCTGGAGAAGATGGTACTCCCACACATTACCTCTGTGGTTTCAGACACCATAGATCCCCTACAGTTTGCCCACTGCACCAAGAGGACAGTGAGGAACGCAGTGGCCACAGCTGGTATACATTAAACATCTGGACTGTAGCAGAACATATGTAAGGATGCTATTCTTGGATTATAGTTCTGCCTTTAATACCATCCAACTAGGAAATCTCACAGACCAGAACACAACAGGGCTGCTGTCTCAGCCCCAAACTCTACACTCTGTACACCAGAACTTTGTCTCCACCCAGCACAACACTGTCATCACCAAGGAAGGGTTGATAAATGCTGGTAAGTATTCTCATAAACACAGTAAAAGTGACTTGAAAAGTGTCATCACAATTTTCTCATATATCTGGCCAATCATGTTAGTATGAGAATGATTACTTCCATAAGCGGTGTCACTGATCTCACTAGTGTAGTTTCTGTGTGTGTAATGATATTTTGAATTAACAGGGTCATTAGCAGCAAAACTGCATCATGGGATTTGTCATTTATGTCACACTCAGGACATTTTAATAAACATTATTAGAAGAGAAGAAACACATGTGACTCACCTAGTTGAGATGAATCACCTACAGGCAGACAGAGAGAGAGAGAGAGAGAGAGAGAGAGTTAGATACTCCTCACACAATCATCATATCAGAAGAGAATTTAAAACTATTAATAAAATTACATCACTTTCACCTGTATTTAACATATTAAACATATATGTTTAATATAAATTGTTCATCTTATAGCAAAATAGTTCATTTTCAAAGTACTAAACACAGATTCTAATGCAAATTTATTGAAAAGATTTGTTTGACCAGTTAAATGCACCACATGTGCAGATTCCCACACCATGTATCTTTAATCTGCCCAAATTATACAGGTAATTAATTGCACAATTAATTCTCTTCAAGCATCCATGTGTTAGTGCCACATAATTCATGGATGCTGCTCATTGACGTGTCATGCCTTTCTTGATAATCAAAAAAACTTTAACATACTTTGGAGGAAACAAAGGGTAACATATAGTTATAATAGATTATAAAGATTTTTATATTTAAATATATCTGGAAAGCCATCGAATATTACTCCACAA
>JAZGTI010007080.1:0-22275 GCA_036877585.1 Botia kubotai | reverse complement strand
GCTTTCCTGTAGCTCAGTGGTTAGAGCATGGCATTAACAATGCCAAGGTCATGGGTTCGATCCCAGGGATTGTACATACTCAGAATCAATGTATAGTATAATGCAAAGCAAGTCGCTTTGGGTAAAAGCTTAAATTTAAGGTGACTGTGTGTGTGACTGTTTTTATGTTGATGAATGTGAATTTGGGACCTGTGTCATTTTTAGTCTGGTTGCTGGAGTTTGTGTATGTGTGTTTGTGTGCACTTAACAGCTATACACAAATGTGTATTTATTAGGGCATATTTGCAATGCAGGCAGCTTAATGTAAGATTCATCCCTATTTTCAAAAAATCTGCTTACAAAACGACAAGACAAAATGAATACAATTAAATAAACTTGTTCTGCTTGTTGTAGAGTCTGTCTGGTTGTTGTTAGTTTCACAATATCCACAGTTTTATTCTTCAGATATTCTCTCAGTATTGTTTGTTTTGATTCTAACACTCGTCATCACTAGTTTTGACTGTTTAGACATTAATACACGTTGTTGTTGTTTACATCACATCACGACAGCGCCACTTCATTTAATCTCTGAATCTTCTGATTGTAGAACTGTGGAAGAGTTTTGTGGATGCTGTCTTGTTTTTAGAGAAGTGTGTGTGCAGATGTTGCTGCTTGTATAATCTTTAGGGTGTTAATAAGATTATTTGATGGACTTTTATGTTATACCAGGTCCTGATGTGAATACAGTCTTTTTGTGTTATGGCTGGTCATTCTTCAGTCATTAGAAGCAGGAAAGGGAGATCTGTATTGTGGTTGCTTTGGCTCTGTGCTGCAGTAAAGCTCTTTGTCCCGTGATGAGCGTCTGCTAGATTGTAACTGTAGAGTCTGTGATGTACTGTGTGTGTGTGAACGTTATGATTGTGGTTTAAAGCATGAGGGATTGTGCGAATGTTTTGTGTAAGTGATTAATTCAGGTCTTTGATTTTAAAGCCCACAGAGGCGCCTCAGGTGGATGAGATGGGGGTAAGGAATTCTGCCCCTCTAGTTTTGCAGTTCAGTTTTGCATTGTTTTCAGGTTTCCTTTTAAGTTTTGAAATCTTGACTAGACATTGTTGCCTCTCATCTCTACCCATCCCTATTTCATAATGATACGTTTTTGGCTTTGTGTTTATGTTCTTTTATCTTTTTGTTGATTTCGTTTGCTGTGTTTTAAGTTCGTTTGACTGTTTTGTCGATTAGGGAGAGTGTCACCCAAACGTGACAAACTGTGTGTGAGTGTGTGTGGGGTCGTCGGGCCCTCACGTTTGTAGCGCTGACACTGCTGCATGGTCAGGGGCCCTAGAGGTCACATCAGGTCAGGTCGGACAGGTAAGGTTGTGACCTCAAACTGACCTTTAACCTGTGAGGTGTGGGGACCCAATGTCAGTTGGCATGAAGTACCTGGTTCGAGGGAGCCATGCTTATGCCAGACCAGTCAAGTATGCCAAGGTTTATTTCTCCAGCATGCCCCTACTGCCCTTTTTTTGTTCGTTTTTATGATATAAGGATATCAGCGTGAAGCACAGAGTCTCTGGTTTAGTTTAAACAGGTTCAGTCAAACCAGCCTAATTATGACGTTCTTTCACTAAGCATAAAAGTATCTACATTTGAAATATTTTAATAGTAAATGCACCAATAAGAAAGTGAAAAAAACTGCACTGGTCAAACTTCACTGGTTTGACTGTCTTACTGCAGCCAGATGCCCTGTGCTATCTCTTTATCCTGATTGGCTGGCTAACACTGACTCCACCCCCCCACAGAACACGGAGGATAGCGCTCGCATCTCCATCACCTTCTTTCGGCTTTTCCGAGTGATGCGATTGGTCAAGCTGCTGAGCAGGGGAGAGGGCATTCGAACCCTGCTCTGGACCTTCATCAAGTCCTTCCAGGTCAGATAGTTTATTATTATGTAAGACGTCTTCCGTCAATATGATGTTTTAATGCTTATGTAGCTTATAAAATTAAATCTTTGCTCTTTTCTTAGGCTTTGCCATATGTGGCTTTGTTAATAGCTATGCTGTTTTTCATCTATGCTGTGATTGGAATGCAGGTTAGTGTTGAAATGAGCATTAAATAAAGTTTCCTTCTCTGTAAAAGACGGATTAAAAATGGATGAAAGCTTTTATGATTGGTTGTGCATCAGTTTTTGTGTTTTGTAAGTTATTGCCATTAGGGCCACCAAAAATGTGCCATTTGCAATTAGAAAACGGAGCGTAAAGACAACACATTATTTATTGTATTTCCCCTGTTTTTTAAACGGAGGACACATCAGAATGATTGTCAGTGGTAAGCAGTTTTATTCCACCAGCTGTGTTTTTAGGATCTGATGTGTCTAATTTGTCTTGACCGTTCAGGTGTTTGGGAAGGTCGCGATGGTTGACCAAACACACATCAACAGAAACAATAATTTTCAGACGTTCCCTCAGGCAGTACTGCTGCTCTTCAGGTCAGTGGACAGAATCCGTTTTAAATGGATACAGTCTGAGATGATCTGACAGAGAGTTACAGAAGATATGTCTGTGTGTGTGTGTGTGTGTTTGGGTTGTAGATGTGCGACAGGCGAGGCCTGGCAGGAGATCATGTTGGCGTGTATGCCAGGAAAACTGTGTGACCCAGAGTCGGATTATAGTCCTGGAGAAGAGATGACCTGTGGAAGCAGTTTCGCCATCATCTACTTCATCACCTTCTACATGCTCTGCGCCTTCCTGGTACGCACACTACCTAGACAACAGGACATTCTTATTAATCAATAGATCAAGGAAAACATTTTGATCATTTAGAATAAAAAGTGTTTATATAGTGTGTTTACCCGTTTGAACACAACAGGTTATATTTCAATCACTTGCACACAGATACAAAAAAGAAATTAATTTATTTCAGATCATTAACTTGTTTGTGGCTGTCATCATGGACAACTTTGACTATCTGACCCGTGATTGGTCTATTTTGGGACCCCATCACCTTGATGAATTCAAGAGGATTTGGTCAGAGTACGATCCAGAGGCCAAGTAAGAGCACGCGCATGCGTGACTGCGTGTGTTTGTGTGTGTGTGCGTGCGCACTTATAGGAGAAAAATGTCACCCAGTCTTTGTAATATATCAGTTCCTTCTCCTTGACAGCAGTAATATTAAAAGGAAACTAACGGTGATCTCTGCTTCTCAGATTTATTCCCAGAGAAAAAGACCCTCATTCTGTTTCTGGTATCTCCTCGTAACTGAGAACTCCACTGAAAGTTTCAACTTTAAAGCGATAAAATCTGCTGTAGTGTTTGTGTGTTTCTCAGTCACTCTTGCTCTCTTCATCTCAGAGGTCGAATAAAACATCTGGATGTTGTGACACTGTTACGCCGCATTCAGCCTCCTCTCGGCTTTGGCAAACTCTGTCCTCACAGAGTCGCCTGCAAGGTGACACATACACTCACACACAATCACACGCAACCACACACACAACCACATATTCAAACACACTCAACCTAACTCACACTCTCTCTCTCTCTCTCTCTCTCTCTCAGAGACTGGTTGCGATGAATATGCCCTTAAACAGTGATGGAACTGTCATGTTTAATGCAACACTTTTTGCTCTTGTGAGAACCGCCCTGAAGATCAAAACAGAAGGTATAAAGGCTCGAATAAGTGCATAGCAACATGATTTAATTGTAACTGTAGTTGTGTTAATAATGTCATCATGTTTCGACGCAGGTAACTTGGAACAAGCAAACGAAGAACTCCGAGCAGTTATTAAGAAGATCTGGAAGAGAACAAGCATGAAACTTCTGGACCAAGTGGTTCCCCCTGCTGGTGGTCAGTCATATCAGTCTTGGAAATTTTCACTGCTAATGGAAACCTGCATTGAGAAATAAGAACCTATATACACATACATAACATAACATACATGACATAAGTCAGCTTAATATTTCAGATGCTTGTGCATATAAAAATCCTTCGGTGAAACTTCTGATTATCCACTTTGATGTAGAAAAACAATTTATACCAAGACACACAGTATTGCAACGTTACTTTCACATGAAAGCATTTGCACACATATATTTATTTACACACACACACAGCTCTGTCCTGCTGCTGGTCGGCTCTCTGCGATGTGTGTTCTGTCACGTGGCACAAATGTTCTCCTGCCTGGTGAAGCGTTCACACTAAAACTTCTGTGGTGCGTGTGTGTGTTGGGCTTTGGGCTTGCATGGCAACTTGGGCATGCTTTGTCCTTCTAAAAATGTGTCTCTCTCTGTTTCTGTTTCTCTCCTGCTCTTTCTTCATCTGTCTATCTCGACCTGCCTGAGCTTCTCCACAGCTTCTGTTCCTCATTAACTGTTTCTGTTTCTGTACAAGTTTCAATGGTCAGAATATTCTGAAGCAATTCTGTTTTAGGGTGGTGGCATGGAACTAATGTTGCCTCTTCCTGGTGTGTCCCCAAACGTGCTTGTTTAAAAAGTCACACAGACCTCTGCTTCAGAATGTTTCTCACACACAACCTGATAGATGCACACATGTACACATATATTCAGATAAACACATGCACGAACGTAAACGCACATGCAACACTAACACGCAAATATATACGTTGCTTAGTGCTGCTTGCTTGCATGTTACTAATAATAGATAAATGCATACAGTAGGGGTGTAACAATATTGAAAACTGAATGGAAATCCGCTGTGAGCCTTCTGATGGAGCAATTCCCCTGTACATTACTGTATTTTGAAATTACTACTTCTAAAGCATTATTATTATTATGAAGTTAAAAGTGAATCCAGAGTTTTTTTATTGCTGGTGCCATGATATAAATCCTGCCCCCACAGCAAACAGAACCAAACCAAACTGTGGCTCCAAAACTGTCACATGAACAGAACCATGGCATTGGTTATCATTACACCCCTAGAATATAGGCCTGGATTTGAGTGTAGTTAGATTGTTTAGCTGTTGCAGTTCTTGCAAAACCCAGAAATTAACCCCATACCCTTTGGCTATTGATGTGCTAAGGCTAATATGCTAATGTTACTATAGTGTCACACATTTTAAAATATAGGTTTAATTTATAGATGTCTGGTGACTTAACAGAAAATAAACGAAACATTCTGTTGTGTTTTAATGTAGTTCACGCAGTAAATTAGTTAAAACAAGGTGCATGAGATAACATTATTTTGACTTTTTGTTATACAGTAACCATGGCAAATTTTTATTATTATTAATAAGAATTTTTTATGATTTGAAATGATCTGTATTTCTTTATAAATGGCTAGTAAACTGGGACCTTGTTTTAACAGATTTATTTATGTGAAGTTTCCACTAAATAATAACATG
This sequence comes from Botia kubotai, assembly GCA_036877585.1. Classification (NCBI taxonomy): domain Eukaryota; kingdom Metazoa; phylum Chordata; class Actinopteri; order Cypriniformes; family Botiidae; genus Botia; species Botia kubotai. The sequence goes on along the minus strand of JAZGTI010007080.1, from coordinate 16,943 downwards.
TTATATTTTTGTACAGTCTAAAAAGGAAACGATCATGTTGCGTGACCCTATGAAACATTACACTGTTCTGTAACCCCAAAAACATGTTGACGTCTCACTGAGATCTGCAGTGTTTTCAGTTCTTTAGTTGGAAACAAACAGAAAGCTCATCCACTCTATTACATGTATGTAATGTTTGTTAAATTAAACTGTTTCTCTTTGTTATTAAAATGTGGGTCACATTTTAAGGGCCATTTATGTAGAAATCCAGATCACTTCATTGGGCAAGCGTTTTATTCATGAACTGCAGCTGTTTTTCTCTTAAAGTGAATACTTGGTTGCATAACATAGGCAGTTTCACGTAGCGTCAGGTTCTGTCTGGTGGTGCGACACCGCTGAGGTGTGTGTGCGCCTGCGCTGAAGCTGCCGTGTGTGTGGTCTGTTCACGTAGATGATGAGGTAACCGTGGGGAAGTTCTATGCCACTTTCCTGATACAGGACTACTTTAGGAAATTCAAGAAACGCAAGGAGGAAGGTCTGGTGGGCGTCCACCCAGCACAGAACAACACGGCCGTCGCCCTGCAGGTGAGCAGTGTATGTGTGGGGGTGAAGTGTATTCACAGGATGTTTGTTGTTATTTTGATTTAAGGTACATGCAAATTCTTAGCATTTTCTAGAAATGTATATGTTTAATGTAAACAGACAGATTTCTCACACTGACAGTGATATTAATACCCTACAACTGTAACTGTTACTGGTTAATCTGATATTTTTGATATTTTATGCTTATTAAAATGTCACAAGCTGCCTAAAATTGGCAGTTCCAATTTAATTGAATGGCTTTATCGCTCTCATTGGTTACCGCCCCAATACATTATTACTTGTTTGCAATACAGGTCAATTCTGCCCTCATTCCTGTCGCCCCAATTTGACCAATTTTTATTTAAATAAATGACTTCTGATCACTACACATTACTGCTGGTGTGAATGACTCATTAGAATGTCAACAGAATTGTGCACAATGCCTTCTGTACTGTACCTATACTGTAACTGTATTTCTTTGTTTCCAGTTGTTCACATGTTGTTTTAGATTGAATATGGATCCTTCAATGTGATTCTGGTGATCTGTAAATCTGTGTTTTTGTCTGTTGTACCTGTTGTTTACATTGTAATTACATCTCTTCAGGTTTATTATTCATGCATCATTGTTTTAAGACGTTTTGTTTCATTTTCATAATTCAAACACCTTTAGTGTGTTTGATTTCACTGCAAATATGTTGTTCAGTCTTTGTTTTTTATTTATTAGTTAATAATAACACAATAAGTTGCATCACACGTCCAAATAGCTTCGTAACGTTTAGATTCAATATTTAGCTGTAGTGTGTAGTGCGTTTTTGTGACTTTCTCTTTGTCTAATGTAATTGTTTCATCTTTCATAAATGTGTCCTGTCTGGTTCTGTCTTGTCAGATCCTGTTTGTCTGGTTAACTGACCTCTGTTAGTGTGTGTTTGTGACTGGTTAGCTGGTCACCATCTTCAGTCTGTCGCTGCTGTGAAGTGTCTCTATCGAAGAGCAGGTCCTTAGCTATCTTGTCGTCATGGTTACAGGCTGGCCTCCGTACGCTGCATGACATTGGGCCAGAAATTCGCCGTGCAATATCATGTGACCTGCAAGATGACGACCTAGTAGATTTTATACCAGAGGAGGACGAAGAAATTTATAGGGTAAATTACTCATCTTTTATGACCCCTTCCTTTCCCCTTTTATCCTGTGGATGTGCACTTTCTCAATTGAACTGCTAAAAATGAAACCAGTTCTGAGTTCGTAAGAGGGACGGTTCTTTGCAAGAGTTGCAGTGAACTGTGAACCATCTCTGGAGGTCATACAAACATCTAAAATTAAGACATCTGTTGACATCAGATTTGGCCGTTGAGGATTCTTGTGTCAAGTCAAGGATTCTTGACTTTATTGAGGTTTACATGACAGAGTACAGTAGGTAGTTTTGTACAGTATCTGTTTTGTGGTGATGCTGTAGATACTTTGTACAGTATCTGTTTTGTGGTGATACAGTATCTGTTTTGTGGTGATACAGTAGTGTAACATGTAAATGCAGTTTAAGTCATTCTGTCAGTGGATTTCTTGAGTTCAGATTCGCTTCATTTCACTCTAGTTCAACTTGAGTTTGAATTTACTCACTCCATATGTCAGTGGTTCTCAGCTCGTGTTTTGCAAACTCGTGTTTTAAGTGATGACCCAACACGGTACAAAATCTACTTACAGTATGCAAAACAATATACAAATAAGGATAGTTTTTTTGGTCAATAGTTTTAAAAAAACAGGAAAATCTGTGACCAAGTTTTGTTAGCATATTTATTTTTATTGATATTCTTAGTTTTATTCTATTGCATTTTCAATTGCTTGTTTTTTGTTATTTGTTTACTTTTTCTTTGCTGTTTATTGACCATAAACCTGTGAGCCACCAGTTGAGAACTGCTGCTATATGTCATGTTACCTCCTTTTGAACTTAATTTTTGCCATGAAACATTGAGAAATAATCAATAATCAACAGCCGCTGCTTTGTGGGACACTTCAGGTTCTTTCAACTTATGATCACAAGTATTTATTCACAGAGAAATGGGGGACTGTTCGGCAACCACCTCAATCATATAAATGGAGACCCCAGGAGGAGCTCCAGTCATCAGACGAACGCCACTCAGCGCCCCCTGCAGGTTCAGCCTCCCCCGCATTATGCCCATATGGAGCAACCTGTAGGGCGTCTGGGGCGCGCGAACGCCATGGCGCAACAAAACCATCATCGCCACCACCACCATCATCATCATCATCATCACAATTCCTACAACAAATCGCCCAAATCTACCAACATCAACCTCAATAACGCCAACGTTTCCTGTTTACCCAACGGAGGACACAGTCGGTACTACGATCACATGACCGCCAATGGCTACCCTGGATCTTACTACGGAGAATATGACAAGCCCAGAACCCCTCATGGGCAAAGGTGATGGTTTCAGTTTATCCATTTGTTCTGTGGAACATCTTGCTTTCAGTGGTATTTTGATGGGTGACAGTAGCAGTATCAGAGACGTTCTCAGAACATTGATTAAGATTGTCTAAAAGTTCTCTCAGGTATCAGAAATCTTCTTTCAGTAACGTTAGTAGACAGTTTTTTTACTGTAATATCATCTATAATCACATATATCCAAAACGTTCAAAAAGATACAAACTTTGTTGTATGCAGAGCTGTACAATGACAAAGGCTTTCTGTTCTAAGTTGTTAGTGGAATATTTTAATAATTAAATAACGCTCTTAAAAAAACAGGATGTTTTAAACGTTTCTAGAATTTCAAAATAAAATGTTTTTGTTACATAATGGAAACATTAGGGCAACATTCTTACAACCTGAAATTGTTAGCTGGGATGCTAGCAGCTAAACTCATGTATTCATGCACTTGCATACATTTAGCTTTTATCATCAGTTTTATACATCATAGAAGATTCTGAATGATTTTCTTGTATAGTTCTGTACAACATCTTCAAACCAACAACAGTTCTATCTCTCTCCACTGGCCTCCTCTCATCTCTGCTGGTCCAGTAACATTCCCATGATGTTCCAGTTTCTGTTGCTCTGTCATCATGTTCTGTTAGGCAGTTTTTGGTGTGAACATGGTGTGAGTCTGGAACTAAGATCCAACTTGTGTTCAGACCAACTCATCGAACCAAGTGTGAAAACAGCCTCACAAACACAAGTGTGCTGTATATATCATGTATAAACAGTATGATATATGTGCCCATCATGTTATTGTTCTTCTGTTTCCCTCTCTGCTTTTTCCACCTTTCTCTCTCTCTCTCTCTCTCTCTCTCTCTCTCCTTCCTAACTGACATGCTTTCTCTTAATCATCTCTCTGCTGTCTGGAGCAGGAGGCGCTACTATGAGACGTATATCAGGTATGTTTCAGCAGGTATTTTAGGTTCAGCTGTTCTTATCCAGCTGACCTCTCACTGACCCCTCTGATCTCCATACAGGTCGCACGACAGTGACAGAAGACGACCCACCATTCGTCGTGAGGATGACTATGATGAAGATCGGTACTCAGGAGAGTACTACAGCGGAGAGGAGTTTTACGAAGATGAGAGCATGCTGTCGAGTGACAGGTAAAACCATATAGCAACCCACAAATACATTCAGCCAAAACGTGCGCTTGTGTGCAAGCTGTGATATTTCATTGAAAATATATCAGACATTTTAGATCTTGTTAAAAGAGACGAATTGATCACAAAGAATATCTTTGTGATCAATTACAGCAACTATAAAACTTTGCTGTAATGTGTGTGTGTGTGTCATGTGACATGACCTTGTGCAGGTACCCCACCAGTGACCAGGAGTACGAGACGCCGCGGGGTTACCACCATCCTGACGGTTACTATGCCAGCGATGAGCAGCCCCTTTATCATGAACCACACAGATCGCCAAAGAGAAGACTACTTCCTCCTACACCACAAGGTTAATGTGACACCGCTCAGAGCTGTGCATGTCAGTGATTTATCAGAGTTAAAGAGTGTTACACGTAACAGCACGACAAACCAATATTTAAAAAATCATTACATGTATGAATAACTATAATCGCAATTAACACAGTACTTACGACAAGTGATGTACTTCATTAGTCGGTTTATGGTTGCCAAGCAACATATCGGTGTGTGACATCATGTAGATTTCAGTTGATGTGTGGTTACAGGTGTGCCTGTAATGGTTTTTAACATGGCTAATCTAATCCAGTCAGGTTTTTTAAAAGTTAACTGGAAACAAGTGTCTCTCATTCACACTTACAGAAGCTTTTTCCACAGGTCAGCGGAGGTTGTCGTTTAATTTTGAGTGTCTGCGCAGACAGAGCAGTCAGCACGACCTTCCTCACCAGCACACAGCTCTTCCATTACACCTCATCCAGCACCAGGTGACATCACAGTTCAGTTTGTTCACCGGGCAAGACTCTTTTATTCAGCATCTCTTTCATCTGTGTGTGTGTTTGAATTGAACTGAACCCATGTTGATGTACAGTGATATACATTATAGCAAGAATTTATGCAGGATCTGTACATAATCAAGCCCAATAATGAGTTAAAATTATAAATACAAATATATGCAGGCACAGTTATGTATACAGCGTATGTACACCCAAGCTTCAAATTTAATAAAGCCAATTGTCCAAGTAGATATAGCTGCAGATTAGAGACGGGGCGTGAATTCTAAAGGTGGGCAGTACCTCCAAAACGGAGGCGGGTTAGGGTTGGGAATGGGGTCAGTAAAAGGAAGCCGCGCACCACTTGCAGTCCTCCATATTGGATCTGTACCCCTCTCCAGGTGTCAGTGTAGTATACAGTATATTAACGTCCACTGTTGCAGGTGATGGCTGTAGCAGGTCTGGACTCCTGCCGGGCTCACAGAATTTCACCTACCCGGTCCAACAGATCCTGGGTGTCACCTCCAGCCACTCCTGCGAGAAAAGACCGAACACCCTACTACACGCCCCTGATCCGCGGGGATCGCCCTCTGAGGGACAGCGCAGGCAGCAGAAAGAGCTTGTGGTATACAGATGACCCGGAGTACCAGCAGAGAAACTACTCACCCATACACCTACAGGTTCCAGCAGAGTACAAGAAGCAGTACCATCAGAAGAGAGGGAGTGCCACCAGCCTGGTGGAGGCGGTCAGTCCACGTCTCCTGTTTGTGTGATGTCATCAGTCTAATTTTGTGAAATTGTGTGTCTTTTTCTATGAACCTTTCACAGAAAAAAACTATGGTAAGCTAGAGATGAAGGATATAGCTAAAATATTTCTCATTGTATCTTAATATTTGATGTACATTTTAGAAACTTAGATGTAGTTAGCTGTAGTTTCTTAAACAGAGGAAATTATGAAAGAGTTTACAATGTTACCCTATTCTATCAATAAAACCTACACAAATCTGTAAGTATTTTGTATATATATCACCTAGCCCTGCTTCAAACCCACTGTGAATTAATGACGACCTGGTCAGATGTATATATGACACTGTTCTCTTTTAAAACGTTTTGGTTTCAGGACAGAATGTTTACAGGCACTGATAATACAGAATACACAGAATCTTACAATTTGTTATCTTTCTTAATTCATGAGCAGGTCTTGATATCAGAAGGACTGGGGCAATATGCCAAAGATCCAAAGTTTGTGGCCACCACGAAGCATGAGATCGCTGATGCGTGCAAGATGACGATTGACGAAATGGAGAGTGCCGCCAGCCATCTTATGAACGGCGACATTGTGCCAGGGGTCAACGGTGTCAACGTGTTTCCCATACTGGATCAAACAGACTTTGAGCTACAAGATGTTTCCGCTAGCTACAGTGATGAAGAACCAGAGCCTGAACTTCGACCGCGGTACGAGGAGGACCTGGCAGATGAGATGATATGCATCACCACTTTATAGCATCAGGTTAGCGGCGGATACTAACAAATTAGCGTATTTTTGACAACTGATCAAATGAAAATAAAGTTTATTTATTGGCTTACCACCTAAAGAAGTGCCTTTACAACAGAACAGAAAGGCACTGAAAGAACGGACGCGTTGGTCCCGCCCACTTCCTGTTGGCACAGGAACTCGGCAGTCATGGCACCAAGGAGTCGCGTAAACTGTCAAATTAGTCGTGACCGAAGGCGATGACAGGGACTTTACCTAGCTTGATGTTAAGCTCTGGAAGTGAACCTTTAATTGGCTGCTTGTACTGTCACTGCAGGAAATGGACCAATGAGCGACCCAGGGGCGGGCTGTTTCCAAGGTGATGACAATCAGAGCGCATATGTCATTACCTCAGTCACTTTAAGGGTTTTGCATATCAAGCATGTTGCAAGCTCAATGCAAGCTAAGTATGGCATATCCCTCCTCAAAAGGCTATAGTGCAGTGAACTTACGACCCATGCTTTATTTTAGTAACGATAAGGTAAACGGCATATTTTCGAGAACAAATGCTAGTTATACAACACTGGTTTACAATAAGGATATCATGCTGGTTTGTGGCAAACTGGATATACTTTTCAAAAAGTTGCGCTAGCAGGCAGGTTATTTTTTTTAATTTAGGATAGCCTGTTTGATATTTCGTAATATGCTGTAAATGACTTGTAATATAAAGTAAAAGAAGAACTTTGTAAAGAGACATTATATATTTTGTAATTATGTACTGTACAAAAAAATCAGCAATATTAATTGTAATTGATGTTATTGCATTACGTAAAGAAGACATTTGGTGTTATTTTGATAGGTACTGTACTTATTAAATATTTTGCCTTTATTCTTTGCTCATATGCATTCTTACTCGTTTGTGAAAACTAGAACAAAAAAGCCAATTTTCCCCCCGCACAAAATATGCAAACTGTTTTTTTATAAGCATAAACCATCATAGTGTTCCTTTAAGATTTACGGCATGCAGTGTGGGTCAAAAATTGGGCCTCCTTCATGGTGATTTTAGTAGGGCTTTTACGGAATAGTGTCTTAATTGTGTCTGTGTGCATTGAAAGAGTCTGTTGAGAAGGACTTTTCATTTGAAGGGTTTGTGTGCGTCTCATGGTATGTTTTGTGCAGGGGAGCTGCACAGGAAGGTGCAATGAGAAATGCTTTGTGCATTAACAATGCTGCTTAATTAGTCTGCAATTCAGCTGTATGACTCTCACCAGGAAAATGCTGCCGTAGGAGAAGCCACCAGCTGATCTGTGAATAGCTGATCTGTGAGTAGCTGATCTGTGAATAGCTGATCTGTGAATAGCTGATCTGTGAATAGCTGATCTGTGAATAGTTGATCTGTGAATAGCTGATCTGTGAGTAGCTGATCTGTGAGTAGCTGATCTGTGAGTAGCTGATCTGTGAGTAGCTGATCTGTGAGTAGCTGATCTGTGAATAGCTGATCTGTGAATAGCTGATTTATTTCCTGACTGCTGCAGAGGGAAGCCCAAGGTTTAAATCAGATCAGCATTTGGGTGTTTTGAATGTTTTGTGCTCTGATGCAGATTAAAATCTTCCTTGTGGTTTTATAAAGATGGTGATGGTGTTGATAATAAGAGGATTATGACAAAAATATGTGATGATGGTGATGATGTCCCCAGTTTTGTGTTGTTTGAAGTGTTGTTGTAAGGATGAGTTTACTCATTAATGTAAATTCTAGTTATTTACTCGCTCTCGTGTTGTTCCAAACACATGCTGCTATTTTTTGTCATGTTCATGCATCTTGTTTTTCTTGAACTTGTTGATATTTTATCTGTCATGTTATAAAAGCTTTATTAAAGTAGTTCAGATTATTTGTGCATAACTAATACAGTATTTTTCAGTATCTGAAGTAATACAGTAACGTTATGTAGACAGATTCATTAGCGGAAAATCTTGTCTTCTGGCCACCATATTAAGCTGTGCTGTCTTTGAAACATCTTCAAACCCTTTGGAGCTTAAAAGAGAGACGCTTGTATTTTTGTATCTATGTGAAGATTTTCTAACAAATCTGTTTAACAGACAGAAACAGCAAACTGGTTTGAAATGAAATGAGGGTGAGTAAATAATGACGCTTTCTGAACTTTTCTTTATAGCAGGACACAAAACTGGTTAAGCTGTACTGATCCCGTTCTCTCAGTCTGTGTGTTTTTCCCTTTTCTTTCCGCTATTCATTGCAGCTCTGGCGTCTGCAGATAACCTCGTGTAGGGCAGGGAAAACATATCAGCATCTGCAATTATCAGTCGTTTTTGTTTAAGCGTTTTTAAGGTGTTGTAATGATTCAATGATTCAATTGACCTGTCACTTCCAACAGACAAATGAATGCTGAGCATTATGGGTAAAAAGGGCAAAATAAAAGTTTGAAGCACAAAGCTTCAGGAGAGCATAAATAAAGGGAGAAAATGGGTTTGTGGGAAATGTTGTTTGTGAGTGTTTATTGATCTCTTTATTGATTGAGTACTATGCTTTCAGTCAACTGAAAACTGTCTTGTGGGTTCAGCCACTGCGTGTGCACATCTGAAAGGGCTTCTGAAATGAACCAAGTGAAAAAATGTTTCATGTTAATGATACTGTATCTTGTAAATGGACCAATGCACATTCATGGCACATTGTACTATTCGTAGCAATGACTGGTAAGGACAATAAAATATGCATTATTTTTAATAAAATGAAAAATGTATTTAAAAAAAACTTGTTAAACTAAAGATTTCACTTTTACCTCGTGTCAGGGACTCCTCAAAAAATTAAGAAGAAAATTTGGTTCTTAATATACCAATGGAATTTTACTATTAGCACATTGCTGTTCGTCTTTGCACAAACTACTATATAACGTGCGATTTGTTTTCCTTGTTTTCTATTTATAATTTGTGTATTAAGGTGGGAGAATTTTGTACTTTTTTTCTGTGATGTGCGTACGGTTTAGTGAAATCTATATTTACATTTCACCTTTCAGTGCAGACACCAATTAGGAGAACTGAGGGAAAAGATGCACACCTTTGTTTTGTTAGCATTAGCATAAAACGAAAAAGTATTAAACAGGTTTTCAGAACCTCATCTGTTGATTATCACATTTTCATTTAGAGTTGTTGCTACTGCTATTATATAATGTTTATTATTAATACTGTAAGGAAAATAAGATTACAGTGTAACATATGTACAAATGTAACAGAAAGGTGGCATGGTGATGAAGTTCTCCTGAAAGTCTTTATCTTTGCTCTGTTATGGTTTTTATTCCATGAGGTAAAAGAAAAAGATTTTCTCTACGTAGCAGATGACTTATTATATCCCTCTAGGTTTTGTATGGATACATTTTTTTTTGCAATTTTCCTATTTTATTTTGGCCTGGACTTGATTTGAATCGATATTGAAATGTAATTTTCTAATAATTAATACTGAATAAACGTCATGAATAAAAGAACTGTGTCAGTGTTCTGTTCATATATAAAAACACAATTGCAGTACATTGCTGTTAACAACAGTGTAGTTGCAAGAGACGACATGAATTAGCCGTTCTCACATGGATATATCTGTACAGATGCTGTTAACTGTGTGATAAATGTCATAACTTCTCATGGAAGTGTTATTTGATCCTTCGGTAGGTGTGGGTCATGACATCTTTATTTAAATGTAGTGCGATCATTTAAATCATTAAAGTTCAAGACTCTAAACGCTGGAACTGGGTTTTAGAAGCATAGTGCATCTCAAGATGTGAAGAGGATGTAGCACTTAAGTAAAGCTGATGGTGAGCTGTCGTTATGAAGCACCAGTGTTTGTCTCGTCACTCATCCTCTGAGAACCAGGGATGTTTTCCACGTATCAGAAGAGGTACTGCAGTTCTACTGTACTACTGTAGTAGTAATACTGTACTTATGGAACAAGTTACACTGTTCAAGGTTCTTAAAAGGTTCTTCACAGCGATGCAACCGAACCATTTTTTGTTCTTAAAAGAACATTTCTGTCAAGGGTTCTTAAAAGAACCATTTCTTACCATTTCAAAGTCTAAAGAGCCTTTCTTCACTACAAAGAACCTTTTGTGAAACAGAAAGGTTCTGTGGATGTTAAAGGTTCTTTATGGAACCATACCGCTAAAAATGGTTCTTCTATGGCACCGTGAAGCACCTTTATTTCAGAGTGCAGAGTAAGGAGTATTTTTAGCAGCAGTATGCAGAGCTGTGTTTATCATCTTCAGCTTGTTTTGTTTCCAGCGGAGTCTGAGTCTGTAATGTATGAGGCATTCAGCGGCTCGTCATGACTGTACAGACATGCAAGCAGCTTAACGACAGATCCATTACTATTACGACTCCTCGCCGCACACACAGACGCACCTCATCCTTCATGTGCTTGTGGAGGAACTACAGGAGCAGAACAAGAGAATGAGAGTCGTAATTAACTCCTGGATGCTGCTGTTAAGCATCAGGGATCAGTAGGTCAACACTGTACCGGTGACTGGCCATACAATTCATTTTAGTCCGTTCTGCCCTTTTATAGTGGCTACAGAAAAACAGTTGAGAGCAGCCGTACTAATGATTATTAATAAGTAATCTTGTTTTTTATTTATTTTTTGGTAAATAATGCTACTTATTAAATGGTCTGCATTTATATATTTTATTTATATATTTTTGCTGTAAAATTAACTGTAAGGTGTAAAGCGTAACCCGAACGCTGTAGCCGGCTATATGTAAGACACACAAATACATATTCATATTCTCCAGCCAGTAGGTGGGGCCATTTACACACCTGTACCTTATCTGTATATTACATTAATACTGATGAATACAGTCTAACGCTGCTGAAACTAAACATAGTTTATCTGTACAGATTAACAGAGTTCATGAACTTGAATCGAATTGTATCTGAATTGTAGCTCCCTTTAAAAATGACAAATCAAACATTGTTTAACCCAAGATTAAAAGTGGCCATAATTCAGGGTTAAATAGCTGTTAATCCAGGGTTTAGTGTAGTGTGAAGCTTTATCATTTGAACACACGTCTGCTTTTGCTCCCTGTAGGATTACTTTATATGACTATCAGGCTCTGTGCAAGGAGCATGCAGGCAGCAGTGACAGTGGCCCATCTCTGCTGGATGTGAGTACACTGTACTGTACAATACTATCTGTAGCTGTACTGTGCTGTTTGACTTCACGTCTTCTGTCTCACTCATGTCTCCTGACAGAATTGCTCATTTGAGTTTCATGTGATCTGTACTTGTTCATCGTTTGAGATGTTTTCTCTGTGTTTCTGAGTGACACATGTGTCTCTGTGACAGATTCTGCTGGAGTTTAACCTGTACAGATGGTGGAACTGTGACTCTACTGTCAAAGGTATTATGCATATTTATACCACAGGGTTGTCGAATACCTCATTCCGTTAAATACGCCATCTCAGATATAGAAATAAATTGGTTGAATAGAAGGAATAAAATAATTTAAAAGATAAACAGTATAAGTAAACACAGACAGGCTCCTTGTTCCCTTTCTCTCCATGCTGATAATATAAAACAGAACTAACATTTAGGATCTCTCTTCCTAATAACTATATATAGTATTGTGTTAGCAATGCAAAGGTCGTCGGTTTCAATTCCCAGGGAACACACATAGTAAGTTGAATGAAATTGAAACTGAAATGCACTGGAAGTTACTTTGGATAAGGGTGTCTGCCAAATACATAAATGTAAAAATACTGTATTAAAGTAAAATATCTTACTGGTCCCAAAACAGGCTCCATTCTCTCTTATTTGTTCTTTTGGGTAATGACAAAGACACTGACAGGTTGTGATGTATTGGTTTATGTCAAGTTGTCATGACAAAGGCATCTCAAACAATGTCATCATCTTTGCATTAAAAATGACATAACTGAGCGAATTACACTTAATGACAGTTGTCATAAACATGCATAAACCCTCCTTTATATTAATGACATGTGTCATGTCATGATTATGAAGGTGTCATGTCAGTCTTATGCACACCCCTTCAAGTAAAGTGTTACGTTCTTTGGATTTAGATAAATGTAACTGGGCCATTTTAAACATTGCGTCAGTTTCTGTCAAATGATTGTTACGTTTAAGACAAAGTTGGAAAGTTGAGCGTGTGTTGATTTGTCCAGCTCAAAGATCTCAGAGGACGATGGTGGTTCCATGTGACGCAGAGTATGCAGCGTTTGTGTCTGAGCGCACCATCAAAGAGACCACAGGAAACATCGACTGTGATGGCTGCATACGTTGAGCGAGGTTGTGTGTGATTTATATTCGTGTGTTTGTTTGTGCATATAAAAATAAAAGATTCAAAGAGAATCAAAACGATTTACTTTTAAAAGATTCTGATGTTTGTTGCATCATAGTTGCAGTGTTCGTTTCATTGTAACCAGTAAAACCAAAAGCACCTGTCAGTTTATATAACTATACACAGCAGTTTATAGAACAGTTATTAGCTCTCACACGTACTCTCTCATTTAAAAAAAAAGCGAAGTTACAACCAAGTGAAACCAAACTCATCTCTCTTCTCATCTGCACCTTTCTGCGGAAAAGCCAGTTTTAGTCTGTCACAGGAAATTTTGCTCACACTGAGATCAATATGAAATAAAAACCTCCTGCATTTGTCACATTTGGTTAAAGTTGTTTGTTTGTTTATATATTCTGTCTATCGCTTCATCTGGGGTGTGTGTTTACTAGTTTCTTTATATTTTAATATTCTATATCAATACAGTATTATAATCTCATCATATTCAGATTAATTAGATTGTAACATTTAGATTAGAGATACTTGAACTATATTGATGCGTTGATGATTTTCAGTTCAGTTTTATTTATTTATAAAGTGATTTTTACTGTACTTTAATGTTGCATTGCTTCAGAGCAGCTTTACATATAACACAGAAAACAGAATACATGGTGTTTCTGCAAATGTATATTGTTCATTATAAGATGTATATCAATAAAACTAATTAGGGATACTTAGAATGCAGTTGGTTTATGAATATAAAGTTGGCTGAACTGATGATAACTACAACACATTTGGACCGTTTACTTCTTATTTTCTCTCTCTCTCCCTTAGCACATTTGTCATACAGCAAATTCCCAGCAGTAACCTGTTCATGGTGGTCGTTAAAAATAAATGTGACTGTAGCTCCACCCCTCCAGTTACCATGGAACCCATTGAGATCATTTATATCCTTTTTTAAAAGGTGTGAAAACCAAATAATGACACGTCACATTTGTGTCCGTTTCCAGCTCTGTGAGGTTCCACTGTGGCGTGAGGTGAGAATAAACACAGCATTACATTTTTACACTTATTATTGTACACATCACCCTTGACGCTCGAGCACATAATAAGCCTCAGAAGTGTGACAGACTGAAGTTTCAGAAGGATCGCAGGCGACCGCAGTCCTGCCACCCCCACCAACCACAGGTACAGACAGCGTGTAGTTAACATCTCAACAGCTGATATTTAAGCAAGTTAGTTAAATATCCCATGGTCAAATGAGATCAACAGTATATATTTCCATGTAATTACAAAAATTTAACTATATAAAAAAATTAATGCTGTGTAGAAAGTAAAATTTATATTTTATAAAATTTAAAGTATACTTTTTTGACATATATATACTTTATTTTAAGACTCTTGCGGGGCATTTGATTTAATCGAACACTGATTTTGTTTTTTGCTGAACCTGAAACATATCCATGTATGTGTGGGATTGCTTCTTCTTTTCTGTTCTGTCTTTTAAAGACGTTACATGGCAGACTTCACCAAACAATTAGGGTAAAACGTTCTTGCTAACACGCCATACATTTTCTTTACAGGAGAATGCTGTGGAATGTGGTTTGGCAAATACTGTGAAGTTTACACTGGTGCCCATTTTATTCCCAGTACTGTCCTTCCTTATCAGCAGGTGACCTCTGACCCCGGCCTTCACCATTAGGTTTATTTTACAGCCGAATCAGAGAGCCACGCTTCTGCCAGTCTTAAAATCTAAGCCTACAGAGACAACAATCATCTTTGTGATGTCTTGATTCATATGGATAGACGATTTTATTACTGTAAACTTCTTTTATATGGACAAGTGAATATATCTGGATATTTTAGTGGCCGCTACCAGCTAACTGCAGTTTATTTAGCAGTGTAGCTTCGAGATCATTTCATACAAACGTTAGTCTTAATCTGTACTGTGTTCAGCACAGAGGAAAAACTGAGCAAACACCTAACTCACGTCAGTATTATTTGCCTGCCTCCCAGTTTGAGTCAGAATCTGATTTTAACTCCTGAGGTGCATGACATGAAAAATAGAAATATTTCATACTTCTGTTTGTACGAACATCTTACATAGTCATCACAAGATGAGGTGTGTTCATAACAAACTTAACAAACTTCTGCCTGCTTATAATATTTGTAAGATAACTTTTAATTGCTTAATCCCTTTACGTCAAAGGAAAGCCATGTTATGTAAATAAAAACATTTTCCATCAGTTTTTCTCTTTCATTCTTCTGTCATATAACGTTTCACCAATACGTAACACTATAGCATAAGGCACGGTCGTAATGTCAAAAAAATCAATGAAAGTCCCGAGAAACGCGCTTAGCTGTTCTAAATAAAACGCTTTTATAAAACGCTTGTTCTATATTGACATACCAAAGAAGGTTTCATAAAATAAACACAGAAATACAAACGTCATTACGTTGATAAAAATATTCTTCCGCTAAGCAATGTAGTTCTTTAACAGCGGCAACAGACACACCCAATGGCGCAGTAATACTGATGTAATGACGTCACCGGTGTACGTTCATAGACCGGCGGCTTCGAACGCGGCTCAACCAATTACAATGAAGACTTGAAAATATCCGTTTAATAACGTTAATTTTAACAGGCAGAATTGTACCCAATAATAGTCATTGTTTTATAAAGATCTTAAAAGTAAGTTTTAGCTCAAAGCAAGGTGACTAATATGTGGCAAACAAATTAGTTGGTCCCACTCCTGAGTTTGCGAGGCTCACCACAAACTGGCACCAGGATCAACAATTATAAGATATAAGTACCTAAGGTTTTACATGGAAGACCGTGATAAACGCGTCTTGTGGAGAAACAACAGAAATCATCAGAAATCATGAAAATATAAGGTACGTTGTATTTATTTTCCCCTCCTCACCTGAACGCGTCACGTCACCAGAGTACGCGCTGTTTTGATTGGAAGATTGTGTAATCATAATGAAGTGGCTTAATTTAAGTGGCATGGTTTAACAAAGTCTGATCACTCGTTTGCCAGCGAATATAGCTGCTTTATTATCTGAATATTAGCATATAACATGTCAAAAGATGCACTGGTAATAAATGTACAAGATAATCAAAACAAGTCTTGAGTTAAAGTCAGCAAGCCAAACTGTAGATTCCCGTGTTTGCTGGTTTATCGGGGATGGTGCAGTACACGTGGTAAACGTTCTTAATGATGGCAGAAAGAAAAAAAACATTGTTACTATGAGACTTAGGTCAACGATGGGTTTCTGTTAATGGTTTAAACTTTATTTGGTTCTAATGTGAAATGTGTGTTTTAAATTTGATTGATTTTGTGTGGATGTGTTCATACCTCGTTCTCTTCAGCACGTCGTTTCTTGTGTCGTGCATTATCCAAAGGTTCTGTAATGCAATGCAAAGGATTTTAAAGTGTCATATTGCTTTAAAGATTTCACTTGATGTATGTCTTAGACATGAACCTTTGTGTTGGGAATGACTTGTTTTTAGACTTAAGAAAGAAGAATCGGTGAGGAAATTCTGAGTCTGGAAAATTACAGTATGTTTTTATTGGAGGCCTACATCAAATAGCTTCAAAAGAAGTCAAATGTTAATACAAGCCTTTTAATGAAGGATGCAGTATGTGCTGTTACCTGTGGGCTGTAGGGGGAAAGTAATTAAAGAGTAAGCTTCGGAGGGACCTGGTTTGCTGTCCTGCTGTGACTGTGGATGCTTGAGGCCTGTGAAAGGAAAAGAGACGATAGAATGCCAGCATTCCCAACAAAAGAAAAATGCCTTTTCTAGATCAATTGATCCAAGGTCTTTTCTGGATAGCAGGTCCCTGTAAATAGCCAGTATCATTCTAAAGAGGAGTTCTATGGTTACTGTGGTAGTTGTACAATTTTGACTTGACATCATAGTTATTGTAGTAATGGTTTAACTGGCTTGAAAAGGTTTGTGTAATGGTTTACAGAGTGATGTTTTCTTACCTGTGGGCTGAGATGTGTCTGGAACAGAAGTGATCAGAGAGTATATTTCTGCAGGTCCAGATCCAGTCTAAATAACAGTAAGATATTTAAGATCGCATTTCCTCTCTATGCTAAAATAAAACATAAATAAATTTATTACTGTTTGACTTTAAAATCATAAACACAGATGATACTCACCGTACCTCCTGCAGTTACTTGACTATCAAAACATATAAAGCACATTAGTAC
>JAZGTI010007079.1:0-22275 GCA_036877585.1 Botia kubotai | reverse complement strand
TTCCAATATTTCTCCTCTCCCTCAGTTAAATTGCCTTTAGATGGGCGTACTGTTCTCTGTCATATCAAATATGCTCTCATCAGGGGCTTGATGGATATGCAGGCTTGGTCTAATTACAATGTGGGGGAGCCTGCGCCAGGTTAGGTGGAAGGACTAAGCCATTTTGCCAGATATTTTTAGAAGCACGGGTTTCCAATAAGATATACATTAGCTTGAGAACAGATGAAGGCTGTTTTGAACAGATGGTGCTCTCATTAGAAAACCTATTGAGTTTCAAATGCTAAAACAGCACAGCATCGAATCAGACAAACTCTTTTGCTCCTGAGGGAGGAAGCCACCTGTAGATACCAGGCTGAACCTGAATATACACTGGCTTTTGAATAAAAAGTTTTACAGCAGTTTGGGTGGTGAATGTTAATATTTTCATTAAAAACATTCATGAATTCACACTGCTTAAATTAGGATAAATATGAGGCTGATTTGAACGCTTTATAGCGGCACGACTACGAAACCGCGCGTGGGGTTGTTTTGCGAATTTTCCTCAGCATCCCCATCATGCTGAATGGATTACACCTCTCATAGATTCATACCAATAACCGCATGGTTATGTTTGCCTGCTGTTCAATTTACAGTAAAATGATTTTGAAGCTACATTTGAAATGGAGGTTAAAAAAACGTATCGTCTTACACTCCAAACGTATTACACTCCTGAATGACAGAACCGTAGGTTTTCAATCTGAGGCAATTGGGGTGTGATTGGTTATATTATAGGTGGAACATTGTTCTACCTCAATTGTTCTATTTTGCATCATGTCCCAGAGGTACAAGGAGCAGGTCTGACAGATTTACAGCTGTCTGAACAGGCAGCTTTGAGTGACTTTCACCCAAGTGTCTATAACTGGGTGAGCAATGGCTGTTATATTTTATGGCTTTTCTCCTCAGAGCGTAAAGAATTACGACATTTAAATCTACTGCACGAGGTGACACTTGCCATGAGTGAAACATAACCACCATAAAGTTGGGCAATCTGTTCAACAATGCAGTTGACAGTGATTTTGGCTGGCACACCAAATTATGACATAATAAGACATTAACAATCTACTGGCCATTTATCTTCTGTCAAATGTATGTAAGTGATGTTCAATGAGTAAATATGAATGCTAAATAAAATGTAAGTTATGACGGGCTTAGATCTTACTAGCAAATAGACTCAAATTAGCATTGTGTATGGACAAGCTTTGTGAGCCTACAAAAATGTCCACGGAAAACTAATTAACATTCCCAAAAGCAAGCAGCGCAAATTAAGCAGTAAAGAATGTGTACTAAATCCTTTAAACTGAATGGGCTTGTTAAAGATGTTTTAAATTCATTACCAGCATTATCCAGAGTTTCATACTCTCAGGAATTCTTAGCATAAAGGCAAGAATGCATCTAACCTTTTAACATTGATGTAATTTTATATCAGGCGTATTTTGCATAATAATCATTTAAATAAATTAAGCTCTAGTTGTCAACAAGAGAATTTAGCGAATAATCCATGGAATTGCATGATACGTTTCGCTTTTAAAATAACATAAAACAATGGTTTATGTAAAACAAAAATGGATGGAAATGTGAATGTGTTTAATTGCACTTTTATGCATGGTTTTTAAATGAGCACCATACACATGATTATCTGCACGAGTTTACTGCAATTAAGGCTTCTTCTGTCATTTAGTAAAAGGTTACAAACCACTAGAGAAGCAGTAATGGGATGCTTTGCCGATCTGTTTGGATTACAAATAGTTTTTAATTGTCATGTTTGTGCATCTTTCATATGGATGAGTCTCTCCATCAGCTGCATTGATTAAGATTCAGCAGGAACGTGGATTAGAAAATGTAATTACAGATTAGAAGTGACATTCTTGTCATTTCTATTCAAAATGAACAAACTTGGGTTTTCCAGTAGACTGGGCTGCTTTTGTTGAAAATCAAACAACAGTAATAACTGCAATGGATTTCTGCCATAACAGAACTCACTGCGAATGATATTATAAACATCCATGACAATGAAACTAATTGGGAATACTGGCACACTGTAAAGTTGTAAAATAACCTAAATATTGTATTTCATGTGGTAGCATTCATATTAACTCATTTTATTTCCAACTTTATTTTAAGTCCATTTAACATAGTAGTAACGCTTTACTACAAGGTTCCATTTGTTAACATTACTGTTAACAACATGAGCTAACAATTCTTAGACAGCGTTTATTAATTTTAGTTAATGTTATTTTTTACATCTATTAATACATTTTAAAACAAAAGTTTTATCTGATAACATGTGTTACTGCAAAATGAACTAACATGAACGATAAACGGTTGTATTTGTATTAACTAACTTTAACAAAGATTAATAAATGCTGTGAAAATATGTTGCTCGTTGCTAGTCCATGTTAGCTAAGGCATTTACTAATGTCAACAGTAAAGCCGTATATTAAATTGTTACCAATATAGCTTGAAAACAACAGATAAGATGAACTTTACTAGTTTTTTGTAAAACTGAAAGATTATATGCTTTCCACAAATGGATAAAAATTGTACAGTAAAAAGAGAAACAGTAACAGTCTTGTTCTTTTGAAAGCCCCAGCAATCTAATACACTTAAGACCCCAGACTAGACCTACTGGCCTTATTTTGTGTTCTTCTTTGTAGCAATTGGGATGTCATTCTAGGTGAGGATCAAACCCCCCTGACAAATGCACCTGTCTAGGTACCTGTGAGGTCATATCCTGAAGCTCTGATACAGCCCAGCTCAGTCGAGTGGAGTAAATTCATAAGGTTAATAAACAATCGTGCCTCACCAACTGCCTGTGAGGCATCTTATTTTGCGCCACCAATACATCATCCATCTGTCAGCCTAGGAGAGAAAAGCTGACCTTAAGCATGTTTACAATCTAAGTGCTACGAGTGAAGCTTTGTGGACCACGAAGCGGAGAAAGCCAAGACTCATGGGAAGTTTAATCAAGCAAGCAATGCCGACCCCCTCACATCTCACACCCACAGGGTCATCAGCAGGGTTATCTCCTGACCTCAGGTGGCAGGCCAACATTTGTGTGTCAGGCGAACCAAGTGTCTTAGATTCACTTGAGGCTGAAAGCAGATACTGTACCTTACAAAGAATTACCATAGCTGTTGCTGTTACTATGAAATACTTTTTTAGGCTACAGTTTATTTTAAGGTGTCCTGGGTTACAGTGTAATTATACATTTAAGTACTGAGTAATTAATAGCATTAATTAACTAAGTACTGAGTACTAATTAACAGCATGTACTTACTATAAGGTAAGGGTTAGGATTAGGGTTTGGTCCAGTTGCATATAAATATACATAATTTACTACTACAGTTAAGCAGTTTTCTATGTGTAACACGCAACAAGAGACACTGTAAAATCATGTTTTTATGTCTACTGTTTTTGTGCGAAAATATTTTTATTTACAGCTGCTTTGCAACATTGCAAAATTGTTAAATCATTTTTGAAATGCAGTTTAATTTAATGAAATGAAAGTATAAGGTTTTAGAGCCTAATATTGCAGTCAACATGCTAACAAATATTATAGATCATCTGAAGTGTACAAGGGGGAAAAGTGATTCATAAGGCATCTTTTTTTTACCAAGAAACACTTTGAGCAATTAGAATCAAGGGGCAGAAAGCAGTAAAGTGCACCGTAATGACAGAAAAGCTGACTAGAATTCAGATCCCAGATGCTGTGCAGCTTGAAGCCAAATGAGTTGGAACAGCAAGGCACTCTTGAGAAAGTGAAAAATCTTCATAACAGAGAGATGGCTGAGCTCAGGGCATTTAAATGTGTTGGGAAAAGCCTTTTCCACTGATGTCCGCATTTAGCGGCTAATTAGATTTTCTGAGAGCATATTGAAATAAACTGCAATTTGGTCAAGACGACGTAATGTGCCTGTAATTGTTATTTTCGCATTCGCATGCTGTCTGTGTGCAAGGGCTGTCACAGAGGCACTCTGCGTTTATCGAAACAGACCACAAAATCAAGCTAAATCAGACCATCTAGAAAGTCATCTTTCATGACTTTTAAATTTCAACATTTCTTTAAAAAAAAACTGTAGCACAGCTTACCTCACCAAAAGCTCTTGCGTATAAAGAAATAATAGTGCTTTTGAAAAAGGTCCTCACATGAATGACACTTGTAATATTCTATCAAACTAATGAAAACTAGGACCTGGATGGACTAATTTAGAATTAATTTTTACCTTCACTAAACTTTTCTGCATAACAATGTACCTGGCGGGTTGCCGTATATCTGACACACTTCTGCATACTGCACATGTAAATGAGTAACTGCTTTGATATTCAGAACATTAGAACTCCAGTCCTATCAGCAGCTTAATAAAAGCTGTTTAGATTGTTTTGAATAAGAATATATGGTAATACTTTACAATTTGGTCCCATTTATTAACATCACCATGAACTAACAATGAGTAACGTATTTTTACATTTATTAATCCCTGATAATATTAGTTAATACAAATGCAGCTTGTTAATTCATTGTGCATTAAGTAATGTTAACATAGGTTTTAATTCCAAAAATGAATTAGTAAATGCTGAAAGTAAATTAGTTAATGTTAACATTAACTAAGGCTAGTAAATGCTGTATAAGTATCGTTCATTGCTGATTCATGTTGACTAATATAGGTAACAAATGTTAACAAATTGAACCTCATTCTATATTTATAAAACAGGTAGTTCCAGTTCTCAAATTTGATTGGATGAGAGACATTTTAAGAGCCAAAGGTAAAAGGAGATTGGCCAGTCCATGCTGAATAGAAGACAATAACCGTACACAATCACACATTACAGCAGTGCTAAGCAGACAAGCATTTCTGCACATACAGTACAACAAGTTGCACAATTGAAGCCTCAGGGTACCACTACTGTCCACTAAGCTTACAATGGGCACATCCTCATCAAAACTGGATATCAATAAACGATTGGTAAACTGTTGGCTGGTCTGACAATATATGGATCCATCCTGCCTGTGTCAATGGTTCAAGATGGAAGTGTTGGTGTAATGGCAAAGATTAGGGCACCTTAATACCAAATGTAATGACCAAAGTCAACCTATCATCTAATGGCTATTTCCAGGTAGAATAGTTCACCATTTAACAAAGTGCATGTCATCTTTAACTGGTTACAGAAGCATGACAATGAGTTCAGTGTACACCGATGGTCTCCATGGCCACCAAATTAATTCAACAGAGCACCATGACTGTGCAGTCAGGAAATCTGCAGCAGCTATGATATATATTTTACCTTATAAATTAAATGTGCAATGATTGTCACGCTAGTCTGTTGGATTTGGTTGTAGTAGGTACTTGAATGTATTACGAGAGAGAGAGCAAGAGAGAGAATGGAACACAGACATCTGGAGTTTTTAATTTCATGAAGATGATCCTGGGTAAATGACTCCTGCAAAAATGAATAGAGTTATAAAGAGAAATAAAGTTTAAAAGCCGGGGAATTAATCAAGTTACAGACACTCTGTGACCATCAGGAATGTTTTAGGAATTGAATAATGTGGTCGAGGTGTGTGTGCGTAATAACGACAGTGGCTGGCTCTCTTCTCTCCTGTAATATCAGCAGATGTTTAATCTCTCTCCAGGGGAGGTGGATATTGCTCATGCTGAACAATATCAGATCTGGAGTCCTCCTCCCCACATGGGTACTGGAGGTTAATGTAAAAATCTAACTCAGCAGCATGTGTCGCTTGGAGCCCCACTGCACCTCACAGCAGCCTTTGTCCGACACACCGCCAACGCATTCCGCTCACCTCACCTGTGTTTTCTTTCTTATTTCTTACATTTCCAAAGAAGCAGCACCAGAGGATAAACTCCAGTAAGCTGTTTATCAAATCTTTTCATCATCTTGTGTATCTCATTCTTCCCTCTGGATATTAGAGACATAACATGGTTTTGTCTTCAATTAAGGATGGAGCACTGACAACAGACGCGGTGGAGACGCTGGCAAAGTGCGACTCTGCCGAAAGCTACATAGCGAAATCCTCAAAAGGCATCAAACCTGGAAGGGAGACATATAACGCGCGCCACTGATGAATAATGAGATTATAGTGGCACACAAAACCTCCCTCCCAGAAAGACAACAATGATCTAATCGAGCGCTTTGTGATCGTGCTTGTGTGGAGAATCGTAGCCTATTTAGAGGAAGATATACAGGCCGGTGGTTTTCAGACAGGAAGTAACCAAATATTTGCATAAACCCAAAGCGTAATGCACACGCACATTCTGATAATGGGGCAACTTAAAAGCAATATTACTTATATTACAAACATACAAGCGCTATCTACAGCCTTTGTGGCATACTCTAGATTACTAAAAAACATTTTCAGTACGTACTTATAGTGGTCTATGGGGTAGACTTTTAAGTTGTTTGAAATATGAAAGTATATGAAAATTGTACAAATTGAAAGTCCCAGCATTGTGAATGTTCTAATCTATCAAAATAATGGCAGTACAATATAGAACTATTGACAGTCTATAGTCACTTGCATTTCATAGGGCGAGTGGGCTTCAGTGCACAGCTCTTTGATGGAGTTTTGATATTTTTTGATATCATAAATTGACTTGCAGCTTATACATAGGCATATATTGTAGCATTATTTTAGCAAAAGGAGATCATGAAAGAGAAGTACTTGAAAAAGCTTATGCCTTATAGCTAAAAATGTTGCAGAAAGTTACAGAAAGTGTTGCTTTTTCCAGCTTAATTCCAATAAATGGTCTTTTTGGTCTTATTTACAAACTCAAAGACAAGTCAAAATTATTTTCTCCAGTTATGATGTCATCAACAAAACGTAAAATGTATTTAACCAAATGATTTCTTTAATGTCAAATTAAGTAAACAATATATCTTTTTAACAGTCTTTATATTTTAATATTTGAGATTTAGAGGTTCACTATGTAGTGCCATGACAGGAGCACTATCTAGGGTGTCTAGTACCTGAAGGTAAATTCATTAACCACAAGAAACGGCAACCACAAGAAATTTAATCCATTTTCTTCATTTTCTCCTCATAACACTTTTTCTCATTTTTGTCTGTATTTAGAGATTCCATATCATGACGACACAAAAGAAATCATGCTAGGTGGGAACATTTGATGAAGGTGGCGTTCTATAATGGTCTCACTTGGGAAGGGCAATAATTTAGTGTTCCTGCCAGAAAGTAAATGTAAGTCAGCAGGTGGTCTGCTGGCTAAAGGGCTTTTATTGATCCAGTGGAATTTACAGTGCGTTAATAATGTTAAGACTCTAAGTATGCATTGGCTGCCCAGAGCCACTGAAAATGAATGGCCCTGATGACGCTTTTTAAACATCACATCACGGTCTGTGTGACGGTGCTTGTTAACCTAATGTTAACAAAACTTCTATGATTGTGTGATTAAACAAGCATTTTGATGGGTCATAAAGAAACCCTCAGCGCACTTTGCATTTTTATTGTTGCACTTATCACAGCATTTTAACATTTTAATTTGACGGATAAATCACAAATGCTTGTGTTGATTTCAGACGTGCTTACATACTGACTTCACTTCAAATATAGTTAAAATCCTTATCTTAGGCCTAAATCTAACTATATAGTTAGATGATATCGTTTTTGAAGAGTACAATACATTACAGTTCTAAAGATTTTACTCGATTTAAGGATGCAAAGGGAAAAGGTGAGGCATACTGTTTTAGTTCACACTGTATTTCTATGCCTTTCTAATTTCTCATTGTATGTGCTGTGAGCTCCCTATGAGTGACTAATAAAATATGTATTTTCTCTTTCATTAATGTCCTCTGTAAACGTTAGTATACCAACCTACTTCAAAATGACAAGTTGTAAAGCATTAATCCTGAACCATTATAAGCGGCCCTGGAATATTAAAAAACAGTTTTTGGTTGTAATTTATGTTTACCAGTGTCCGGTGAGGGTGTGTCATTATTTTTATTTTATAATGAATATAAGAAAATGCTTTTTACTTGTACAACACCCCCAACTATCTCTAAATACCAATGTTAGAGCAGTGCATTTTGTTGAATAATAGTATATTAAACTGGCATTGTACCATGTGTTTATTACAGAAAACTGTGTTTTATGGAGAAATAAATATATCAATACTTCCAGTACTTCAATTCAATTCAAGTTTTCATCAAACACTGCAACTTTATTTGAATAAAACACTTTTGATTAAACAGCTTGCACAGTGAAAAGAACGGATGCTCTGTGTTCAGTGGTGGCTATATAAAAGCCCTCTACCTGCTGTTATCAATAAAAAGATTGTTCTGTGTCCCACAGACTTCTTGCAGCATCACCTTATGAGGGAGGCAGAGTAATGGCCACCAGGTGATGTGCTTGGTGTGGGGTGTTTATTTATATGCAGTGCAAGAGCCTGCGGTTCTCAGTGTGGAATATGTAACTCTACTACAAATAGCATCTGAATAACAGTCTCAGCATGGACCACACCTGCTGCATTTTTTTCGGAGTATTACCAACAACGGCTGGAATGCACAACAGAAGCCAAAAACATCAATATTTTCTCTGGTACTGTGGTACTGTGAGTCATCCTAACAGATACTACGTGGGTTTGCTTGGGTTTAATGTAATGTCTCTTTTCTCATGTCGTTTGTGAACTAAGAATGAACTAAGAAAATATTTAAAATGAACATTTTGTACATGCCATGAAAGTGGCATATTTGTCCATGTATGGAAACTTGAAATGTGACCTGCATTTAACCCATCCAGTGAGTAGTGAACATACATATATACCTGGAGCAGTGGGCAGCCATCACTGCAGCGCCTGTGGTACCTCAGTCGTAGTTCCCTACTTATTAAATTATGTTTGTTATTTCAATTGTTTGACGACAAGAAGTCAAAATACTTGTGGAGTCTTCTCATTATTTGTGACTCAATATGCCCAATAAGTCCTTAAATGCTACCTTCATATGATAATTATCTCTAAGTTACCCACTAGCAACAACAACATTTTAGCCTACACTATGAACTATTCATCTTACTGCCCACATTATCATAAGACTTGCTTCAAAGCATATGCAAAAATGTATGTATATGCTTCATGTTTTTTATTTTCATGTGTGAGAAATAATAATTATTTCTCCTCGTATCCAAACATTTCGAATAGCCTCAAGATAACCACCCATGTACACAATAGCATTTCTGCTGGACACATGACACTATCTGGCTATTACTATGCAAATAGCTGCTGCTTCCCCTCCTGAGCTGTATTTCACATTATAGAATGATCCGACAGGGCAGCCCGAGCCGCTCCGTGTGTTCTAGACGCTGGATGAATTCATTTACACCAACACGGATTCATCAACATCTCTCTGACTCACAGTAACGTATGATCAGCCGGTTATTATTGCAAAACAAAACCAGGCAGGCTGATCAGGATCAGATTATTTTGCGATAATGACTGTCTGACTGTATGTCATTTAGTTTATTACACGGCTACTAACTTAATGAAAACATGGACATGACACGGACATCACAATCAAGAATTCCATAGGGTTGGGCATTCCACAGCCTGTCTCATTGAGAAACAGAAAGGAACTGAAAGTGAAACATTATTTGAAGCTTTATGATTATAGGGCCTTAAATACTCATGTTTATGTATGCCTGCATATTCCTAGCATAAAATGTTCATTGTAGGTTTTTATGTGCTGCCTATAAAGTTAATGTATATAGTGAATATGTATGGTATATATAAATTCTACTAATGGTGCTGGACTAATTTTTACAGAGCTATTTTTATACAGAGTGGACACTGCATATTGTGAAAACCCTTCAAATTTGCTGTATTATTTGTTAATATCTTTATTCTTATTATTTCTTCCATATATATTCTAATATGGTTACTCATGTTTACAAGACTGACATTTTGTATATTTGTATATTTTTGTAAAATAGGTAGGTAGACTGTGAGTAGTGTACACATATACTGTATTGTTTTATTGTTAATAAAAATTAAATTTTAGATTTACATTTGTATATATATAACGGCATGTGCTAAAATTCTGTTCTCAACAGTAGGTTGCCAAACAGACCAGGCTTACATTACAGTGCACAAACAGTGAATAAAATAACCTATTTCATTTTTGTGAAAACTTTCTGTAGGTGTCCTGTGGGTAGGTAACCCAGCCAAATTTAGCAGTTGTGCTCCAGCTCACTGTTGCTGAAACCGGCTTGTGGTTCTTTCATGTCTGCCAAAACTCCTCTCAGTTCATTTAAAGCAGAGAGAAAGCCACACTTTGGCTTTTAGACTGAAGGTCTCTGGGCACAGAACACGGGGGACAGGTTAGTTTTATCAGCTCTGGACAAACATACTATTTATAATAACTTATTAATAAAGAATCTATTGTAACATAGTGTGGTTTGAAGCGCACACACCACTAAGAAGTATATTTAGCAGCAAAGCAAAGGCCCATGGACAAACAGGACTGGTCACTAATTAATGGTCGAGCTGTTCCTGTTTTTGCCCACTTCCAAATGGATTATTGGCATTTTCCTCTACAGCACACATTGGTGTCCCATGATAATAGAAAAATTATTATCTAGCACAAAATTAACCCTGCATAATTTTACATGCTGATTTTGGCCTATCTCACCGCAAAGGTCCTGACCTTTATAACTGTATTTAGCAATTAAAGTAATTTATAAAATCATAATTCTAATTCCTCTACAAAGTACTAAAAACTTAGTATTCACTGCACCAAAAATAGAAAACCAATTATTAATAGAAAAATGTATCCATCTTATATATTATTTAGTCTGAGCTCCTGAGTTTAACAAATCAACATTTTCTAAATGTTAAGCACCTCATTTCACTGACCGCTCATGAGAATGAAAAGCAAAAGTCTTAATTTTTTAAGAGTTTCAGGCCCCATTTTCCTATTAATGGAAAGTGCCCATTATCCTCTGAGAAGACAGTTGGCAATAGACATTAGCTTTAAGATTAATTTAACAAGTTCAGCGATGTGCATTTACAATTCTACACCTGCTCTACAGGGCACAAAACATGAGAAAAGGTCATTTGAATTAACCGTGGGTGATGACTGCCAACGTCTCATTATGCTAAAACCTGCAGCAATCTACGTCCATAAGCTGCCAAATCCATTAAAATATAAGCAACAATGACCATATTGCCTCTAGAAACATTATATTCTCATATTCTGAAGTACAACACAATCCTTTTGTTTTGGTGGTGGTGTTGTACTATTTTTAACATGTTAATGAAGGTCTGGGTGTTTTGTTATACTGTATCTTGATGATTAAATGCAATGCCCCAGTCTGCTGTACTCTTTCTCAATAAAGTCATGTTGGGGTCAATTTTTATTTAATTAGCATGTTTTGATTGTTTTAATTTAGAAGGACATGCGGGCTTGCGTGACTGCCCAGTTACAGTGCAGCAAGGGAACAATCAATTCTGTCCTCTGTCTGCAAAGTCAAGTTGACTTCCAAGATTGTCTACTAGATGAGTGATCACCACAGAAATGAATTCGCTAACTGCAAATATGTAATTATATAATTTTAGCTTTCTGTACTGAGTAAAAGATACAGTATCCATACATAATTGTGACTGACCTCACTGGATGTTCTCAGCTGTAGATATAAAGTTTTAGAATGCAAAGTGTGAAACTACGACAAAGAAGATTATTTAAGAGTTTCAGGCTGTATTTACAGTAATAAACTATACTGGTGATTAAACAGTAAAAATTTACTGTACAATAAAAGAATTTGCAATCACATAAGAATTGTCAGCTACACCAACACAGTACAGCTAACAGCAGTAAACATCACCTACACAACACACACAACCGTCTTTAATTTTATCATTTAAACCTTCCCATTGGTGGAAGGTGGCCAGGTTAGTGCCCGACAAGCTGAAGAGGTCCTAACCCTAAATAGATCCCTAACAATATTGAGCTTGTAACAGTGGCATGGACCAACAACTACCATCGGGATGAAAGGGAATAATGATAGAAATATTTTCTCCTGGGGTACTTCTCTATTTTAAGTCTGCAGCCTCGCATTTTCTTTATGTCTTTTTCTTACTTTCCAATTCCTCCCTCTTGGGACGCGAGAAAAGGAAGCATCTTTACACTGCTGAGACACCTCAATGCGATCATGACATTTTTATTAAATCTTATTAAAGCAGGATGTGTGGTTTTCGTTTGTGTAATTTACAGTTTAATTAAACTTCAAAGTTAAAAACCAACTTAAAAATGTCCTTCTGAGGATGCTTTCTATGATTAAAAACAGTCTCCAAATAAGGAATTGATTCGCCCTTCATGATGGTTCTTGATGCCCTTCAAGTTTTGGGTAATAGGCTTGAGGACAGAGGAGCAGGAAATGAGGACGCATCAATTATAGTATGGAGAAGAACTGCAGATATTACAGACCCTCTTGCACTGAACAGGTAATGACAGCTTCCTGTGAGGATGGAAAACTATGCAATACTATGCAATACTGTCAAGACTTTTCTTAAAATTTGCTGTACTGAAAACTCCCCTGTACTGGCTGAGCAAACAAATTGGAATATTTATATCTGTTTATACTGTAAATTGCAAAGATGCAGAAAAAAATGCAAAAAAATCTGTATCCCAAAAACGATGTAAACCAAAAACTGAAAATGTAATTTAAAAGTCCAGCTTTTAAATCTTGACCAAGTTAACCAAACATTCTTCAAGACTTACTCAAAATTTGTGGACTGAAAACTCACCTGTACTGACTGAAAAACAAAATGACAAAATGTTTATACATGTTTACAATGTAAAAAACAGGTAAAGGAAAGGTAAAATTAAAACATGTAAACAGGTAACATCGACTCTTAGACCAGAAGCCTGCATTTCCCTCCATTTGTCTATGAATAGTGAAATTTCTATAAAAATTCAGAGACTTGTTCTGTTGAACACAAAGTATTGGATGCCAGTCCCTTGATGGGAATAAATTATGCTATTGTTATGTCTCTAAAGTCAGACACATCACAACAAAAACATAAACAACACAATAATACAACCCAATGAAATTGCCTAATATGTCTTTACAATCCCAAAGAACTGACACTCAATAACAGCAATGACAGTATGAAAAATGTGACATCCATAAGTCTCCTATTGCTGGCAGAATATTAAATTACTTTTCTTATTCCTGATAAATATCATTTTCTGAGGGTTCCAAAGATATGTCTTACTCTTTCCCCAGTTCACCATATCAGTCTCAAACTGATTAAAAGTCTGTTTTGCTACACTTCCTATTTTAAATTAATCAGGCCCTGTGGGCCTTTGGATTCCTAAGGACATATTTTCAGTTGCAGTGATGAGACCAATAGCTCCATCTACAGAGACTCAAAATAAGCTAGCAAGCACTTCTGCAGCTTTCTCTGACTCTATTCCAGAAACATATTGGTGACTGAACGCATTTATCAAAGAAAACAACACAACATAACCAGCTGGACAGATTGATTAATAAAACGTTGAAGGAGTTCAACACTTTTTGGGTCATAATTTGGCCACAGATTCTAATTTTCCCTCACACCAGCCATAATACTTATGATACACGCCCACAGAGATCCTAGTGAACCTTTATATAGTACAAGGTTGACTGACACAAACAGCTTGCGATGCTTTGTGTTCGAATGCACTTACAGTCCTGCTTCATGTTGTGCAAGGTGAACAGTTTAGGATATGGAGCGACAGTCTGTGACATCAGAGTAAGAGATTCGGAGAACATCATACTCTAGAGACTCATTTAGACTCTGCATGTCAGACAGTTTTCTCTGTGTGTCATCCGAGCACCATTGCTAAATTGTGGCTATTTGTTTCCACGCCTACATGCACCACAGTCTACACTTAATAAAGGCCACAGAAAGATGCTCTTTTCTGCATGGGGGGGGGGAGGGTTAGAAATAGGATTTCGCTTGGGGAATAGGTTATTGATTTATCCAACTGACCCAGTGAGGCCTGGCTGAGGACAAGCAGTGCTGTTAAGAGTGAAAGTTAACAAGTACCCACAAGTCTTCTGAAATGCTACAGAAATCAGACAAGTTTAATCAGCACCACTACTGTAACAGATATCGAGATAAGAACTCAACACTGCATTCATTTATAATGTGCAATGGCAGAGCATGAAACCATGAGCTAATGTCAAAATACAGCGTGTTAGTGAGCTTAAAATATCTTAATCTTACAAAGGACAAAAATGCAATAAAACATACGGTTCATAAAGGTAGGTAAAAGTGTTCATCGGTTCAAACAAAATACTTTTTATTCCTGCTAACAGTGTCATGCATCTTCAGACCACGAAAAACATTTTCAATATGAAGCTTTATGATATATCACAAAGCATGACAGTGAAAAGATGTTTCACACGTAGTGAAGAGCTTAACTGCATGAACTCATGAAGAACAGAAAGACCGATAATTTACATTAAGGTTACTGTCAAAAAGTGGACCAATGTACTGGATTCACCCTGTATATGTTGCCCACGTTCCTCTGTCTTTTCTATGATATGCAAGTCTTATGCTAACTGGTGCCTGAGGCTTAGACCATTAACACCATTTTAAATTCAAAGCAACATTTGAGGCTAGCATGCAATTTTAAATTTAAATTTTAAATGCTCACTAAACACACAGCAATGACATAAATTGGGTTTGATAAAAGGGATTCTATAGCTTTTTCTTTTGCATTACAGAAAAGCAGATGGACTGCCAAAGGCCGTCTCTAGTCTGAACAACATTGAAAGCTTCTATGTGGGATACGCCTGCTTATTGGCTTTGAGAACCTATATTTTATTTTATTAGGCCAAGTAAGATTACATCTATATGTCTGTGAATATATATTAGCATTGGCGGTGTCTGGATGTTCTTCAGAGACTTATATATTAACATTGATCAAACCAATAAAAGGTTGCGTTAGGTTTCAATATAGTTTTTTTCTGAATATGTTCCCATATACTGATATTCTAATAATATCTCTGTTATTCGTTCGCTGTTTTCCTAAAATGTTCTACCAAGTTAATTGCTATAATTATTAGAGACGTCTTAAAATCTTTCTGATCACCAACCCAGCACTTCAATAAAGTAAACAAAGACATATTACGCAATCATCATCTAAAGACTATAAACAAAAACATTTACGAATAAATGGAGAGCCCCATTTAATCTAATTATCATAATAAACAAATACTCACCTACTCTCCATCCACTCCTCCTGACTCAGGGAAAGTCTTCATTGCCTTAAATACGTATTGTATGATCCTGTTGTTCAGCATGTCACTTCAGATCCTTCGGTAATTCAGATTTGACGCAATAAAGTTTAAAGGCGATGACGCTGATGTTTTGCTATGCTTGTTTATGATTTATAATTCTCACAAATCCGTTATAAATCTTATTTACTTATGTACTGTATTTCGTAATATTAACCGCGATG
The DNA here is from genome assembly GCA_036877585.1 of Botia kubotai. Lineage (NCBI taxonomy): Eukaryota > Metazoa > Chordata > Actinopteri > Cypriniformes > Botiidae > Botia > Botia kubotai. Next base: position 6,762 of record JAZGTI010007079.1, on the reverse strand, counting down.
TATTAACGAACACTTTAATGTTAACGCTAACATCCCGCGATTTAACCACCAAATCGCGTTTATCGGTTAGGTAAATCGCAGTCGCCTGCGGCAGATTATGACGCCACAATATGACGTCAAAATTAGAAGCAATGATATTTCGTTAAAAGTAATATTGGAAATAAATTATTTAATGGTAAAATATACCATCTGACTCATATTTGATCTAGTTTCGTTTGATCTAGTCTTGTAAACAGGATAGTGCAACACAGCGAGGTTCCTCCATCATATATGGTCAATAAACAGGCCAACCCTTGACTATTATATATTTCTTTATACTACATACTTAAATTACATTTACATTTTAACTTTTTGCATGTGCTTCTGAGACATGCACATTAGTAGGCAAACTGATTAAAAGAATAGTTCATTTTATTAGTTTAGTTTAGTTTATTTTGAATGTATTTTTAAGGAGAGTCAGTCTGGCTTCCTCTGACAGACTCCCACAGCATATTAGGAGCCAGGGCACATTTTATTCTGTGATGTTATTGCCTGAACTGTACACCAATTATATGGCTTCTAGCAGGTGAAGAGGTGTTTTCCATGGGCATAGAGATAGCAGCAGAAGTGAGAAGTTATTCCTTCTTGGAAAAAGTACTTGCTATAGGCCACAATTCATTTTCAATATGAGGGACGGTCGGGCGGAACAGAGAAAAGACACGATCCCATGAAACTGTCACAGATGAGCCATAGAACAATGGAATGTGTGTGGGGGGGTTGCCGCTCAACCAGCGATAAATTTCACTTAAATGTTTTTGCATACTTGTGTATTGTAGCAACACGAATGATGAATAATACAGATAAAATGTACTTTTCTCTACCCTTGTGTCTTTCTCTACCCGGGTCCTCTCAACTAGATTCAGGCTACAGACCCTTCAGCCCAGGTTTTAGTGAAACCCCTACTGGTAAACAAATACCCTTAAACCATAAAGGTAAGGTAGGCAATTTTGGAGAGGCTAGCATTATCAGCTTGGCTTTAAAAGCATAAGGTCTCGCACTCCCTTCAGAGCATTCTGCAAAAGTCATGCTTCCTCCAGCACATAATCGCATATATAGATTGACAGGTAAGTAGGACATCGCGGAATTACACATTATATCATCCTGTGAAGTACACCGAAGATACATATTTATATAAATATATTACGACTACTTTACTTAGTGATTGCTGTTAGGATGTGAAGAGACTTTATTATGAACATGCATAATAAAATGTTTCTGGAAAAAATCACCTACCCCGCCTTTAATTAATCATGCATAACTATAAACCAGCATAACGTCATATAATGCAAGTAAATTAAATCCTGGCCGTTCATGCCCAACACGTTTAATTTTCATCATAACAGCACATTGGATTACCCATCCAGTCTATTTCTATGGAGTTACATGGTTGAATCATGGTTCTCTCCTACACACAAATCCAATAGACACAGGCTGTCATGACAAAAGCAAAACATGCCATGTGTCATTGAAATCTTCTTTGCACATACAGTCAGTAGGCTGCCTCCAATACCTATCAGAACAAAAGACCTGACAGATGATCCACCCCAGCAACTCATCAAAGAACAACTTGTTTTTCACAGTCTCCTCATTATCCACAGGGTCAAAATTGCCCACAAATCTCATTATAGTATAGTGACAATGTCGGTTAGAGACAAGCTGCTTTCAACATTTGTTGTAGCACTGTTAGCCATGCATTAAATAAAGAAAACCCTAAAACATTCCCTGTGGGGAAACAGGTTATCCCCGCCTAGAAGCAACCTTAATAAGACGCTGTGCTTTCAAAGTCATGTCTATGCATTTAGCATTGATTTTGACAGTGTGACATGGATCGTTCATTGATTTTACAAACCTGGCAGGAGAAATGAAGAGTAATCTGTGTTAATAGAGACTCAAATCTGAAGTGAAAGATTTGATGTCAACAAAGTGACATGCTGACCCAACACAGCAACACACAGTGTTTGTTTAGAGCAAGTCTCCCTAAATTCCAAATTTTCCATTTACCTCTTTGGGAAACTGTGATAAGAAACATGCAACAATAAGACACTTCAAAGCTAGTCTTGTTTCTAGCTTTGGGGAGGCTGTAAACAGCCAAATGTCTGTGGGCACTCATTAGAAAACAGGCTTTCCAGTTTGTTATCCGAGATTTCCTTATCACTATTATTTCCACATCCGAAAAAACGAGAAAATTCTGGGGCCGATGAGAGATATAATCTTCTACTATCCTGAATCTTGGCTGGCCCCTGATGTGATAACAGGCAAAGTAAATCGTCCCTGCTTTTAACCCAGAAGGCCAAGGTTTTGAGATGTAGGAGGAACATGCTGAAGTAAACACAATTGTTTAAGTAGTTTTGCCTCGTGTGATATTTCCCAAATACAATGCCCAAAACAACTGCATATTCACAAGTGAACACATATTTACATTGACTATAAAACATGCTTATTTGTGGTTATTATGAGCACTAAGTAATAATGCTAAGAAGCACTGAGATCTAGCAACCCATTAACCGTACTGCTAACCATGTAAAACAGTAGTTTCCTTAAAACAATATACAATAAAAAATACCACTGTCTTGTCTGAAAAGTAGAGGTGTCCAAAAAAGAGCAAAAGAGGTGAGGGTAAATTGGATGAACAGCTTTTAGTACAACTGCCTTTGATTGAATTGAAATGTAATTAAATTAAAAGGACATTTCAACACAACCTTGAACCTCAAAAAAATCAATTTACAAGCTGTGTGTAAGCTGGTTATATAGAATAACTACTAAGATGTTAAAGAACATTCATTAAATTCTACCTTGGTGAAATAAAATTATGCTTCAAATGTGTAATAAGAACTGATATTTTAGTAGAACAGTATTTTAGTGAATAGATAAATGAAATCGTTGATTGCAGAGATATCTACATACGTTTTAATTAAGTCTTTTTTAGGGGTAAAATTCTTTTTAATATTCAGAGCTAGGAAGGGCAGAAGGGTTGTGGGTTTAATGTGTAATCAATAAACTGACAATCTCTGCCAAAACAACTCAGTGTGACCTCAAAAGGTAGGATTTATTTAGATATTGAGGCTTAAACTCTTAACAAACACTCTCCTATAAATTTTATTATTCAGGATATAAAATAACCCTGTCAAAGCAAAATAAGGAATTATTTTTTTTTAAGGAAAATATATAAATCAGATCAATACTCACAAAACAAGATCAAAGTAGAGCTTGTCGCACACATGGTGTTGCACAAAATAACTATGATAATGTGCAATAATGACACGCAATTTTCTAAATGCATGACATGGTTCTGTTCGACCTCTTGCTTCTATAATTTACAGCAGAGATCGGAAAATGGACGGAATGCTACCCGGAATATTTCACTAAGAGCTTGATGGGGGATCAAAGGGGGATGTTGAAGTCAGACGCTACTCTAGTCACACATGTATTCGTAATTCAGCCCATTCTCTGACGGCACATCTCTCACACACCCTCTTCATACTCCATTAAAGTGTCAGAGAGCCCTTGAAGTGTCACCTAAACACCATTAGCTGTTTCATTTAATTCATACAATGTTCAGAGGCCATGGTCAGAGATTTGTGCCAGAGCTAACATTGCTTTTCAGAAGTCAGCAAAAAAACTGTCTGAACATCCTGTCCTAAGAGAGTCATTTTTGTATTCACATGCCTTGCATGTTTTCAGTGACTATATACCAAGACTTAATAACGCCTCAAAAAGAGCCCCAAAACAGACTTAGAAATTCCACATTCAGAAATACTTGATAAAACACATTACCAAAAGCAATGCTCTTTAAAAATAAATTCTGGTAGAGTTAGGAATGTGTGAGTGCTGTGTTTAATAAAGACGACATGCTTGAATAGCTGTTATCTAGCCAAAAAACGTGCTGAGGTAATGCTGCCCTCTACTGAAAACGTGCATCTGCTCACAATATGTGAAAGAGCTGTTGGCTCACAGGGATGCAGGTTTGGATCTGGCCTGATTCATGTTGTGTCAAAAAAGGGAATTATTATTTTAATTACTTTAAAGAATATATACTTATATATACAAAAAAACACATTTTCTTTAGCAATGGCTTTGCAAACATCTAGTTATCATCTTGCAATATCATCTTAAATTAAAAATTAATTCACGTTTTTTAAAAATTCAAATCTTTGTGAATTATATTTTCCAAACTAAAATTACAAAATTGTGAGAATAAGTAAATACAGTAAATAAATAAAATAAAATAAAAAACTATCATACATCCAGGTAAGGTGAATTATATAATGTAGGAAGATTTTAACAAAAAAGTTGAACTTGAGGCATATTTTACATGATGGTCAGTCCTATTTTGACAGGGGTCAGTCCTATTTTTATTAAAGCAAGTTATCACTTGTTCTTTAAATGTTACACATATCTCCTATTTGTTAGTGTTAGAGACCCCTGAACACCATAAGTCGTTGTATTTGATGTATACAATGTTGAGGGGCCATGGCCTGATATTTGTATGTATGCCAGAACTTCTGCTTTCAACTTTCAATGACCTCATCGAGCCCCAAAACAAATATCCCATATTCATACAATACTTGACATAAACACATAAATTCTAGAAGATAGTTATATACTTGTATGTGGAATTTAGTTTCTCCACAGATCCAATATGCCCCTTTATGAATTACAGTTCATATACTTACACATCTGTGTGAAAGAAAATGAAACAAACAAATCAACAAGAGCAATAGCAATACCTTTAACAAATTCCATATTATAGATTTTTCCATGTGGTCAGGGGTACTGAAGCATTAATCTGAATTTTGGATCAATCATCAAATGTTCACCTGTTCTTGTGTCATAAACTGCATCAGTTAGAGGGGCTAATATTTGCAATATTAAAAGCATCATGCTCTTTTGAGGGACAATTCCATCAGTACATATATTTTTAGATTCTTTGCATTCACAAATTAATCCTTTTTAAACGATCCATTACATAGAATTAGGAACATGTAGTGTTCCCAAGAATGAATATGCTGAAATTAGAACAAAATTCATGTGTATATTCTAATGTCTCACATTAGGTAAGGAAGGGAACGTATTAAAGAATGTAGCTCATAATTTTATAATTTTACATGTATAGAATCCATATTTATAGACTATAGAATCCAATTTCCATATATACATATATATTTATAGAAGTATTATAGCTTATTGCTTTATCATTCAGTGGAATGTATGTGAATAGCAAAGTTATGCTAATAACACAAAACTGTGTCTCTACATCCTCAGTTAGCATGACGACTATAAGCAGGTGTTTAAATGATTTAAAATGAGCAGATGTGGTAAAAGTGAGTACAAGTGAGTTGTCAGTTTTTTGCTCTGTCCTACGCATCTTTGTTGTTCTGTTGGACTTCTCTTATCAAATCCACAGCAATGGAAACCATGTAACAGAGTTTAATATGTGCAAGTAAAGTCTTTAATCGAGCTGTTGAATGAAGCATCTCTCTGTATGTCAGAAACCAGATTTTACTATTTGGAGGATACCGACAACACTGCTGAGGCAGTTACCTTATTTATATGACATATATAATAAAGCTGTAAAGATTCCACGTAAATGAATTTAATTTTCACCTTTTAAAGTTATTTATTAACTGCCAACAGCATTTATCTATTTATTTTATGGTTGATGATGCCTTTATTTAAAAGGAAATGAAAAGATAAGATCTCATTTTTGTATTTGTATCTTATATTTTTATATTCATGAACATATTTAAAGTGTACATATTTATTTATTAATAATTGAAGAACACCCATGCCCACAGCCTTAGTTTTCTGAAAAAAACACACACCATGTTTTATTCATATAGCATGGATATACAGGCTATTCTGTATATGACGTTTCTGTCTTTTTATATATTTTTGATATGTCTCTGTGCAGCTGATGTAATCCTAACAGACAGCCTATAAAAGAGAAATATTATGATAACTCATCTTTCTGCTTGCCGTACATATAATCTCTTTGTTGAGGGTGGTAATTACTGGAGGACGACAGTAGAATACAGGTTCTCTGTTCAGGAGAGTATTTAGTATGTTTTAGTATGGCTGTTATTTTCATGCTAGGAAAAAGTTCTCATCTAAGGTTTAATGAATTTTGTGGCAGTCAGCCTGAACAGATGTCTGTGTTTCTCCTGAACTGTTCCCAGGAGTCATATGGTCATTGAATTATGATACATGGTGAGTCACACATACTCACATGCATATTGACATTGAAGGGCGCTGAACCGCTCAATCATTTGAGTTGTTGTGGTGGCAAATAAACGGGTTACTCCCAAATTTCAGACATCTACAACTAAGTCTCTTACAACCTGTGGTGGGTTTCAAATTTACCAGCAGTTATATTTACCAGCTATCTATAGCCAAAACATTTCTTTCACTAAGGTTCTTTCGACAAAAACAAATTTTTATTTTTAGGTTTCCTGCTCATAACCCACACATTCATTCAATAGTAAACATCTGATATGAACTTGCACTATTTTATAAATTTCTTCCAAGTTTGTCACACTGCGTCCAGCAACTGTACCCAGTTTGTTCTGAATGTGTACGCTTATCTTATATTTCTCCATATTTCACAAAAAAAACTTTATTGTCAGCCTATAAAAGGTGAATCTGTCACATTTACATATATTGTAATAATATAATGTAATGTAATGTAATATATATAATATAATATAATATAATATAATATAATAT
>JAZGTI010007078.1:0-22277 GCA_036877585.1 Botia kubotai | reverse complement strand
AAAGCCAAATTATTCACAGCCCATGTGAACAGGTTTGAATAAAGACCAGGGTCAGCTGGTCTGACTCCTGCATGAAAGATTAAAATAGAACATGTGTTAGAAATTCTGTCTTTTCTCAGCAGGTGCCTGACAGTTGCTCAGGCTGGGCTGTAACAGATGCCTCAAGCACCTTATAACTTCCTCCTCTCGCATCACTCTGTGCTTTGAGTGAGTGAGAGCATCGGTTTCATGGGGGTTCATCCTTATTCGTCCGGCCTCGACCCTGCACCTCTCAGCGCCACAGGCAGGGGGGAAGATAAAGAGTCCTGGCCTGTCTGGCTGTAGGAATCCTAAATATTAGTGGCAGTAAATCAGGCCTCTGTGGCCCTATGGGTAGCTATTATCTTTCTCTTACTAATAAATCCCTCTCTATCACTGATAAGGTGGTTTTCCTCCCTAACCTTGCAGGAGAAGAAAAAAGAAGTGTTTTGGGATGGAGGAGGTGACGCCACAGAAGGAGGCTTGGTGAGTAGGAGGTGTTGAGGAGTTTTGTTCCGGTATGTAAAACGACTGAGATTATTTTAGATTCAAATACAGAGGATAAACCTTTTAATACACACGTTAAGTGCATCTCTGATAGTATTTTCCAAAAAAAACACAAAATATTTTTTTAATATTGCTGTGATGTTAAGAGGGTCAATATTTAAACCCCAGCAAGCTGTGACACCTCTGATAATACAGATACCAACAGACATTGACGCAGTGATTGATCTGCTAGTAAGCTGGTAGTGACTTCTTGAGAAAAGGTTAGAGAGGCTGACGACAGGAGCCCATCTATTTGATAAGAGAACATCTGATTGTATCTTCTACAGGAGTGTTTAAATGGGTTTAGCTGTGTTGTGGAGCAGGTTCAGGCTGTTTAAACCAGAGATCTTTACATGCACTTAGCGCAGTGATAAGATACTGTGATAGCAGACGCGCGGCAACTCCCTAGTGCGCTACACAACTGGTAAACCACACACAACTCACCTTAGAAAGATGCTGTTGTATCATGGCGAGATACATTATGAACTTATAATTTAAAATTATTTAAAGGCGCATTGGTAGACATTACATAAATATTCTCAGAACTGCTATGGTGAACATGAACTTAAGCTGTGCAATTACAAACGTGCATATATCAATAAGGGCAGTATTACCTCAAAGCCTATTTGCCACCCTATTAAGACTAATAATAGTGTAAAGCTAACAAACATTAATTAAAGCAAAAGGCTGCATGTTTTTTTTCACAAATTGGCAAGACTGGACCTCCATTCAGTACAAAGACTTAAGTTTAACCTCATTAAAAGAGCACACGCTAGATACATAATTATTCCTCAGAGGATAGGCCTCACTAATACAAATTAGAGTGATAATGATGCCACTGAGACTGGTCATTGCTGCTCCCTGAGCATCATGTGCAGTGAACTATTATCTAGAATTAAAGCGTTTGTTTACACTCACAGCTAAAAGCCTTTTCGCCGATTCGTCCACTCGTTTATGAACACAGGGCGCAATGCGCAGCCCCTGTTCGGAAATGCTAGATGTACATGTTTGAATTAGGTAGTGTAGTGAATCGTTTATTCAAATGCTGGGAAACTAGAAAACAAAAACACAATGTGATTTCCTGGTCTGGGAAGGATCTGACAATGGTCAAATCTGTGTACTGTTTTTAACATGTTGATATCACTGTTTGGTTCTAGTGAAAGTTTAGGTTTAATGGCAATTGACTTACAAAATGCATCTGGTCTTTACATAACAGGTTGATTTAGTCTGCTACTTCAAAAGATGTTTACTTGTCTCCCAGAGAAAAGGAAATTGTCCTTTTTTGACTTTTCAAATACTACAGTTGGAATACTACATATCTGTGCTGATTCTCCATTGTACATTCCTCTTCAGACATCAAGAATGCTGAAGAGCTTCTAAATCCATCACACCAAACAACACTCATAAAAACCTGCTTAGAGCACTATTTTAAACCTCTGTTTTAAAAGAACGCCAACACAATGGCTATTAATCCTTCTCCAGTCACAGAGTGTGTTAATACAGACACAAATGACTAAATTACAGCCCAGTGTCATGTTCATCTTTCAGAATGCGCTTTTTTCATAAGATAAAGGTTAGTTCAGTGAAAAACAAAAAGACCTCAGAGACAAAGCAATCATACCCCAGGCACACAGCACGTAAGCTATATAACCTGTTCACGGCCACATCCAATAAATTGCACCGTGTATTACATTCCTCAACTGCTGCCTGGGCTGCTGTTTTTTTCTCTGAATGTAAAGACTTGGTTGGGTGCCAAAACTGCCTTCCGCGGTTTCACGCATAACAACATTGCATCACTCAAAAATAAAGAATTATTTTAAAAAGGGTTCTTCTCTTGGCTGCATCTCAGGCAAAACAAATCTCTGTGTTTTCATAGTCACGTTGAGCAGACTGCACCTGGCCTTCCTCTGCAAAGAGCACTCAAAAAGAAGGAATACTCTCAGGGGCCGGGCTCTCAGGTCATGAGCCCTTATAAAAGACAGTATATCAGGAGAAACAGGAACTTGACATAAGACACAACTAACAAGAGTTTTAATCATTTGAAGGGCCTTGACATTTTTACCCAAAAGCATGATCAACCCCAACAGATAGCTAATAAACCACAGTAAGATTATTCTAAAAGAATTGAGTGATGGACCCATAATTCTGCTGTGAAATACAACAGATTAGCCAAAAATAAAGCCATTAATGCGTGTGTCACACTAACAGTGTTCACATTTTAAAGGCAGTTGGGTTTCCTTTAAGATAACAAAGCATCTTTGTTTATTCAAGAAGCAACAGATAATCCTTTGCTTGTACAGGAGCTGTTGGTTGAACCAAGTTAAAACAACATAAAACAAACCAAATGCACTCCCTCACCATTATATAAACAGAGCTGAAGTGGCCAACAAAGCAATTTAGAGCATCATCTAACCAATTGTGTGTGTTTCTCTAAAAAGTCACAAAACCCTGATTCCTGAGCAGGGAAACTCCCACATCAGATACAATCTCTCAGCTCCTTAGAGAAGCTGAGTGCTACAATAAGTGGGTTATATATTTTCTCTGGACAGCTCCTTCTAAGTGAAGAGCAGTAAAGGAGCTGATTTTGGCCAAAGGCACAGATAAGCTCTGGGAGGGTGTGCAGGTTTAGATTGTGCGTTTCAACGTGTGTGTGGACCGCGTCAGGTCCAGCAATCAGTGAGCAATCTTGGGTGGTGTTTAGTGGCCTCTAAGATCTATTAAACTGGCCCTAATTTCCCCTGTTGTAGGGATGTGTGAGATGGGTAAAAAAAGGCTGGAGGGGAGGGATGTACGTGTGTGTGTGTGTGCTTATATCTGTAGATAGTTGAGAGGCTTCTTCGACAGAAGTACCCTAGACATTATTCTTAACTGCAAGTGAAGAAGAGATAGAAAAATTTAGAAAAAAGAAAAAAAAGAGGAAAACACATGGGTGTGAGGGATGAAAGATCACTCGCGCCTGTGAGGCCTTGTTGAGAGTAACAGCTCACTCAGCAAGGGGCTCGGCAGTTGGTGTCCATCTGTCATTAGTAAAGAGGAATGTATTGAAAATGTATGGGTACCCTAATTTAAATACAGCATCTTGTCATTTATGTCCTTCTGTGACCATTGTCTCTCTCAGTTCCTCTGTAGCAGTGACAGTGTTAAACTCATAATGCAAACTTAAATACTCACAATACCGGCTGTGAGTAATCTGCAAATATAATACTAATATAGCATGACACTTAAAATACCAAAGTCACATAAACTGATCTAAGGATGAAACATCTGCCAAATGCATGAATGTAATGTACTTACCAGTACCACAATCATAAAGAATATGCTGCGGAGGAGATCTGTCTTGTCAGACAGAGGTCCTGCACACATGTGCCAGGAGGAGTTAGGAAATAGCTATTGAGAAGAATAGAAGTGCAGGACATTTGGTCCTCAAAATGTCTCTCTATTTGCCATCTACATACCTTTCTTTTCTGCTTCACTTTTCCCATCCCATCATTCTGTGTTCATTCCTTCTCTTTCATCTCTCTGCCTCTCTTTGCCAGGGCAGATCTCTTGCCTCCATTGGCAGACATACTGGGCTGAGAGTACACAACATCTGGATCTGTGTGTGAGAAAGAGAGAGAGAATAGGTAGTAATTTGTTTTGTCTTATATATGCTGCCCTTTGGTGGAAGGTGGGCAATCTGTTTATCCCTGTATCATTTTACAGGGATAAACCCAGCTAACAGGTAACATTCTCAGAACATTGGCTAATGTTCTCTAAAAGTTTTGGTAATAATGTTAGTAGATAGATAGTAGATGCTAGATATTATAGATTATAAAGATGTTATTGTTTAGTTGTTAGTGGAACATTTTAAAAATGTTACAAAAAGCATTACAATAATTACAAAACAAAAAATAGCATTTTTATTGTTTTTGTTACTTAATGAAAACATTGAGGAATAGTTCCTACAAACTAAAATTGTTAGCTGGGAAAGCCCCATTTTTACAAATAAAATTTCGCCTCACGGTCTAGATGTTCAGAGCATTTCCCTGACGAAAATTCAGCAAACATGTTGGCTGTATGTCAGATATTCCAATTTTACGAAAACTGTATAAATGTATTGTCAATTTGGTAGAATCATCCAGGCAACCTGTTCACACGCACGTTGGAAGCGGATTTTGGTTTGGAGCGCTTTGTCAAAATTAAAAGTAATTTCAATTTCCAAGATGCCAACAGTACACAAAGACACTTAAAATACTGCCACAGAACGCAGCTTTTTAAATGAGAAGCATCAAGTGCTGGTTGCACAAATGAGTCTTTTGGCTCTAGGTTGCTAATTGTGTAAACAAATGTAGCAAGAGAAGCACAGTTCATAATGAGTTGAAAGTAAATTATCCGTTTAATTTTGGTCCATTTGCTTGATAGATTACTATAATTAAAATCCAATGTAAATGCAGTGATTGTTACAAATCATGCATTTGGATATATTCACTGAAATATTTGAAACTATTATTTCAAAGCTGCACATAAAAGACTCTGTTTATATGGAACCATCTACCTTAACATATAAATGAGACCAAAATGTTTTTTCAGATGGAATATTGCTACCTGTGCCCTGTTTGAGATACAGCCCAGGGTGAGGGTAGGTGTTGCTGGGGTATTTCACCATACAACGGTGAAAACCAATTGTTTCCTGCCGTAGGGATTAGCAATGTCATTAAGCCTCTGTGACTCAGAGAGGCTGTCTACTGCCTATTGACTGACACTGTGCTCATTAAAAACAGTCAGTCTTTTGCTCTGCTCTCTCTCCCTACAACTCTCTCTCCACCCACTTTCTTCCTCTCATTAAGCAGTATTCGGCTAATGGTCCAAAAACCTGCTATCCCCACTATTGCTGGCTGATGCTGTGCCAGGGGGGAAAAGGAGTGAACTGGTGCACTCACACCCCAAGCACTTCTCCCCTCCTCTCTCTCCCAAAGGAGACACCTGTGTGACTGGAGCACCTCAAGTCCTTTAAAAACGGTCATTTAATGATGCACTGCAACTGTGTTTTTTAAAAGGGTTTGAGTTTGTGGTGGAATAAATGCGTTCTCGAGAGATGCTCTGGTGAATGGAAGGACAATTACTGGTGTTTTGTTGCGCGTTAAAGAAACAGAAGCGGCGCGATAACAATGCTTCTTCGGTGAATATCTATGGGACTGTGATTTGTCTTCAGATCGAAGAACAGCCATCCATCCTCTGATCAAAGAGGTCACATTTGAAAGATTTCTTGCAGTTTTCTTGCACAGTTGTTTTCTTGATTGATGACATTTTATGCGTTAATTAACTGCACTTCGGAATAAGTAACATCTACGTACGTTGGACATAGGCCTGCATTTTTGCATTTGCATGCAGTAATACAACAATTCCATCAAGCTCTAAGCATGTTTAACTCGTGGCTGAATGGAAATTGTGATATACACGTTCTTGCCTTTTTTTCACAGTTTTTGGCATTAGTCCAAGTGTATGTAGTGAGTCAGATGATAATTACTACAGTTTGTCCCTGTGATAGCATGGATCACTTGCTCTGCAGTTCATTAAGACATTCAGTGTGTTTACATGCACAAAACAGTGATAACATCAGAAATCAGCCAACAATGCAAAACAATGCTCGTTTTCATGAGATTCAAAATAACAGGGTTTTCTCTGTTCTTGTAAGACGCATAACCAATGCCCACACAGAATATACTGACAGAATGCAAATGAGTGTGTATATAAGGTGTGCTGACTGGGTTTTGCTTAAGCTGTCCATGATCTTGCCTGACCAAATAAAAATGAATACAATGTGCATAACCTTACACATTGTCAGCTAATAAGGCATAATTGCTGTAAGACATGCTGACACAAGAGGCCTGTTAAATGTAAAATTACATTACTTTCCAAATTAATCATATTTTGATCTAAATTATCATAAATGTAGACAGTATTCTAACAAATATTATGTAGTACATTTACCTGTTCAGCATCAAGTCTGAACCAAAACTTCTTGCATGTTTTGCACAGTTGACTCTAACCAGCCAGGTGTTTATGAGTGACGCCTCACTTATGACTGTCATGAAACCCGTGACCACAGATGGCCATCCATTTCCTTCTGGATTTCTGCTTGGATTTGAGCTGGAATGTTAGGCAGACAGATGTCAATGACAACGGTCAGTCATTCGTTCCCAGTCAGGTGTCCCCATAAAAGCTAAAGTTTGGCCAAAGCTTAGTGTGTTTGGGATAGATTCCCCAATCAAAGAAACAAATAATGGAAACGCTCCAAGCTTTAAACAGGCATGTGTATTGTACAAACACCTGATGTTAAAAAGTCCCACAAACTATATAACTGTATCTATTTTTAAGATCATAACATTTCCTGTGTAAGCTGTCTTATAAGCATACACATTAAACTTTCTGATTCTCTATAGCTCCTTGTTCCAGCATTAGATGGTCAGATCTAATTTACACACTACAAATTTAGCCTTTCCATGGCTAAACATAGCTAACATCTAACAGCTTTAACATCTCTCTCTGTCCAAACTGTGACCTTTCTTATTTTATGCATTTATTTGGTGGTTGATTAACAGTTTTGGCTATTGATACAGCATTTTTACCCATTCTAGAAATCACAGTGCATGTGATTCACACATGCTTGGTCTGTCCAAAGCCTTTGCTATTGAGAAATAGAACTACAATTGAATTGTCACTCTTAATCAACATTTGTGCAAAAAATATCAGGAATATCACAGGATATTACAGAATTTTAGCAAATGTAATACACAATATCTTCTTTAATGGTTGTTTAGTAGAATTCTTCCAATGTTTCTGGCCTTTATTCACATACTCTAGAGTGTAGTGTAGGTTTTACTTTAGTATTTTGCTCAATTTTGCAAAAGTGATGTAGTAAAGCTTTTTTAATGGTAAGCGTAATTGAAAATGCAAATGGAGGGAAAGTCTTTTATATTATTTTTTTAAAATAAGTATATTTAACCTCAATTGTTACAGCATCTATTGTAAGGAACATTGTTCTCATTGTGTTCATCATTCACATGTCCTTAGGTGTTGAAAGCACTTCTTTGAAGTTTATACTGAAGATGCAGGTAATAATATAAACAAAATTCTAAGTAAAAAGAAGGATTTAGTCACATACAGCCTTTCACCTTTCTTTTTGCAAAAGTAAGTATTGAAAGAAGACATATTTAAAAAAAATTATGCACACTACACAATACTGTGTATGCATTTATATGAATGTACCAGCATGTTCTGCATAGTCTGTTCACCGCTTTAATGTTTTCATTGCTTTCCTCTGAACCATTGTGTCAGGACAGAGGGGCGTTCCTAGACATTCATTGTACAGCTGCTGGTTGGCTGGGGGGCGGGTCCAGACACACCCCCAGGGAAAGAGGAAATGAGGGGATGGTCTGATTAGGCTGACATACTCATTCATCTCTAAAACCTCTGAAAGTGAATGTTCTGTCAAAGGTCATGCAAAACAATTTTATCTCACTTCCTAATATATCTGCGTCCTACGTTATGTATTTGTTTTCTTACACTTGGTCTTAAATTAAGGAATGACTAGTAGAACTCATCAATCATAAGCATGCATAAATTAAGACTGTAGTAAAGGAGAGCAGAGATAGTTACTGATAAATATACTCTCAAGAAAAGTGCATTAATAAGGAAATGATGCACTACTTAAATGGCAGAAAATCGTATGTATGTGTTGGTGTGAGTTACTTGTGCTATTAATATGTCCTGTCTAACACATGATTTCTGATGCTTTAGTTTAGACCAACAGGCAATGGGGGAAAATAAGGAGCAAGGTCTATAACTGACTCTTCTGATATCCACCACTTTGACTGATCTTTGTCTAATATCCACTTTGTCGTAGACCCAGCATGCCAAATTGTTTTGTAAGTGTTTATCTCTGTAAACCTTAGTGGTGTAAATGATTTAATTTGACACTCATAATAGGTGTAATCTGTTTAGAAAAATGGAATGAGATTAAATGATTCGGTCAGCAGTTGTGTGTTACTTCTCCTAAATGTACTTAGCATTACTTTGCTGAATGTGAATGGTGTAATTGAAGATATCTATTTGTAAAAGCAAAGCTCCTCATTCATCAGGCTCAGCATTTAAATTATTTTTAAGGTCTGCTGTGTGAGGAACAAGTATAATTTCAATTATGATCATGAAATCCACAAATCGATAATAAATCTGTTATTTTTCAGCAGCGATAAGAAGGTTATTGCATGACAGCAAAACTGGTGATACCTGCTTCCATTCCTCATTTCAAGGTAATTAAGATCATTTCAGCCCTCTTTATATGTAATTTCAGGTTTGCACTTCCTGTTGTTTGCCTAATGCTTCGTGTGAAGATCATTTCATCGGTTTTGCTTCCCATTGTCTATGCATGTTATATGCATCTGGAGACAAACACTACACACATGTATGTCCTATTTACCTGTTCATCCATTACATCAGCAAGTGATACAACGTTTTGACGACATTATCTATATAGTTGGAGAATGCTGTTATTCACAATTGGACTGATCATTTTTTTAGTGGTTGCAGGTATTGCTATTTTGCTTCAAAGAGCTTCAGTCAGATCTGTATCTCACCTTGTATGTCCAAAGGGGTGCAAACAAAGTGATGGAAAACACTGCTGCATTAACTGTGGCAGGGCTGAAATTTGTCATTGAGGAGGTAGCCCCGAGCAACACAATAACTGGAACAATAGAGATGGCTATCCTAGGTGAACACATCTGATCAAAGGACTTTAAAGACCATTTGCTCTCCAAGTGTTTGGCATTCCTGGTCCTGCTTCTTTTGTAGTCTTTAACTGTCCGTCTTCAAAGCAATTGTTTTTGTGTTGCCGTAAAATGTAAATATTACTGAAAAACAAGTTTTTATTCATATGACGTTTCTGTGCTATCGTGTTTGGAATGGATACTGTTCTTGGAATTTTAAAAATCACAGGCGATAGTAAATTTGAGGTCATAGACTTTTCATAGCTTTGTGGATAACAGAGGTGAAAAGGTCACTGCTTATATTTCTCTCGCCAATGAAAATACCGGCCATGGTGCCGATTGTTTCCTTAACAGCTGTAGATCTCCACTTATGCTTATGAATATAGAGGTGATTTCACTGTGGTTTCACTGAGTCATCTATAGACCATACCTAAGGTTCAACACAGGTCTGTAACTAGACTCAAAGGCTGTCAAATCACTTATTAGTGCATGAACAATTGTCCAGACATTGTGAAATACGCAGTTAAGCCCTTGAGAACATTTTTTGGACTTGATATTCTCTTCACTCCTGAATGCTTTTATTGTTTTAAGATAAAGCTGAATTCAAAATGTATAACAGTGTTATTGTAGAAAAATAATCTCATAGTTTCCCAATATGTCTGTCTTTATCATCACAATTAGTGATAAGGTCAAGCCCTTACTGCATAACTTTTAAGGTTTCACTGTAATGTTCATCACCTTGAAGTTATTATAGCAGCAATACCACAGATACAGTTCCAATCTGTCCTAATGACTGCAGTGAAGCCCTGTCTGCGCTCAACCACATCACACACGAGGTGATGATTGTGATTAAGCAGAGAGGAAAGAAACATTGCAGTTATTGAATGTTTGTCATGGGTGGTCAGCTGTAATCAGTTTACCTCATGCTTTTCCACACGTGTTAAACACAGCCAGCAGCATTTGCACAAGCAGTTTAACTCATTGGAGTTGTTCTCATGGCTTCTATACAAAGAGAGAAAAACAAAACATTCCGTTTTTAATCCATGAGCCTGCAGCTTCCTCTTCATGTGCAACCCCCCCAGAAAGGATTTACACACAATTCTAGTTGCTAGTGGTCCCACACACACACACACACACACACACAATCATTCTCTGAATGATTTATAAAGCTAAGCTCTTCCAATACTCGAAAATACCAGCTGAACTTTTCTCATTTGGCCCTAAATTGGTTACGCAAGATAACGCTGACATCCGAAAGCTTTTAAAAATGCATTCCTTTAAAGAGTTGCCGTTTGTATTTCAGCACCTTGTCAGGGTCCAATAATTATTTCCAATCAGAAGCTGTTTTTAATGCAGTGATCAATCCAGTGCTCTCTGGCTTTGATGCATGTAACTTCTTAATGCTTTAAATGTCTATATTCTCTCTCCCACACTCTCTCTTTCTCGGCAATATATAGAAAAGAGAGCAAGAATGAAAGAAAAAGAGAGACTTTAAGAGACAGACAGACAGAAAGAAAGAAAAAGAGTTATTAAGTCAATGCCTCTCCAGTACTGGCACTGGTCTAGTACTGGCACAGGCTCTTCTCAATTGCTGTTATGCCAGAAATTTGTATCTCTGGTGTGCGCTGGCACCTGGACCTGACATCCTTCAAGACTGGGGAAACCAAGAATGAGATGGGTGGTTAAATGATATATGACATACACATAGAATTGATACACATAGAATTCTTACAATCTCTAGAATAGAGATAGAGATTAACAATAGAATAGAGATTGACATTTTGTTTTGTGTTTGTTTGTTATTTCAAAGCACTTAAATGTGACACTCCGTGACATTGTTTTATTCCAAATCCTAAAAGATTTTAATTATAATTATGAAAAAGTGCTTTGTATTTTAATATTTGTATTATTTTTAATAACACATTCTTTCTCTTATATTGAATAGGATGGCAATTCCTGATGATTATAATATCTCATACGGCATTGTCATGCCTCACTGTAGGTTTGCTGTGCGGGTAGGGTCAGATTTGAGCCACATTTTAATTAATGCTTTTATTTAGGCTGAAATCGCTTAACATTAATTTAGAAAATGTGGTAGTTATTTTAATGATTCACAGGCCAATTATAAGACGATTGTCACATTAGGGCAATTGCTTTTTATCTGTGCAAACTTCTGCAATCACAAGCGCTGTGTAGAGCTAAGTTTCAGTATTAATTATTACTTTTGCCAGGAACCATACCAAATTCTTTAACTGTACCCTGAGA
Source organism: Botia kubotai (assembly GCA_036877585.1). Lineage (NCBI taxonomy): Eukaryota > Metazoa > Chordata > Actinopteri > Cypriniformes > Botiidae > Botia > Botia kubotai. The sequence continues at coordinate 10,704 of JAZGTI010007078.1, read as the reverse complement.
GACTTTGTGGATTTATGGGATACAAGTATCATACAGTAGTGTTGTTATGAGTGCCCTTACAAATCTGTGAAGAAATTACACAGACTGAAAATATTTATCCTGCCAACAACATATGCAATAAATGCAAAACATGAACAATTTACAAAGGGCCAAATGTTGGAAACATTTATTTGCAACAGCGTTTGCACACACAGTTGACGTTGATGCCACATGCCGTGCACAGTGAAAGAAAAAGGAAGATGGAGAAAGTTTTGAAAAAGAGTTGAATAAGTAGAGAGAAACAGAGACCACATAATGCCTTCTAAGAGGCTGCCAGCTCCTTCCCCTGTAATAAGCTCAGTTTAAGATCACAATGGTGTCTTCAGACTGCAGTGTTAACCCCTCTACAGGCATATACATATATCTGCGCTATTATCGACCCTGGTTTGCTATATCTCACTCCAGCTCATTATCGACACACTCTGGAAATTGTGTTTATATATTTGACTCTCAGGAAACCCCTGCCGAATGGTGTTTATAGCTATCATATGTAGATCAGAATGAGTGTGTGTGCACCATAGAATGCAATTCACACTGGACACTGAGCGATAGGCTTTTTACTGAATGATTGAATGACTGTTCCTATTTCAATAACACAGGTTACTATACTATAAAAACTATAAAAAATGTCCATTGTCGACCAATAGCTTGAGGGTAAGTTGTGCTGTAGGCGTATGTAATTTACCTTTCCTGTACTGTTTTAACTATGTTCTGTGGTTTGAAAATGAGTTTCAAGCATACCAGAATAATTAACTGTCAGTTAGGAACATATCTGTGCTTATATAACAAACAAACTAACTCTGTGTACACCTAATACCAAGATAAACAGGATGTTCAAAGACACATGGTTGGAATATTATAATTCCAGGATATTAATAGTATGAGGGTTTAAAGAATGTCAGGAATCTGTCCATTACCGATAAGAGGAAGTGTTGTTTATTCGGAGTGAGTTTTAGCACTGCAGAGACAAAGTGAAGCTTCATTTATGTGCTAATGTGGGTAGAGGGAGATAAAAGTGTGAAGAGTGATCACTCTGTATGCCAGACACAGTCTTTTGAACATCCTTCATCTCAAAGAGCAGAAGTTCAACTACAGCACCCACCAGACAGCCACAGGTTTACCATAATAGCCAACTGTAAACATTCAGAGTTTTTGTGAGCGCTGTGAGTTAAAATAACCACTTTGAAAATGTGTGTTTATGACATCCAGATGGTTTGACAAAGCCCTTGGTCCACTGACTGATGTTTTAACCCAAATTCATATTAAATTAGAATATGAAACATATACAGTACAAATTTGAGGGACTTACAAGTTTGCTATGCCATCTATTTAAACCTCTGTGTGTTCCTTGTGACTTCAGTGGACTGCACAAACGTATGACTTCTGTAGACTTATGGTTAAGTGATGTCATATTTATTGCTAATCGCTAACCATAATACGGCAGGGGCCCCTCAGCCAATCAGTGTAGCGGTCCCGCTGGGAGCACAGCTCAAGATGGTGTGTGTAATACAGTCATACCTCATTACCTGTGTTGGTCATCAGAGCATTTCTCCACTCTGAATGTGCTTACAAGCCCATAAATACACGTGCAGACCTTTGCTTTAAAAGTTCGGTAAATTCAGCTCCTACTTACTCATGGGCCAAACAATTCCAGCTAATCGCAACAAACCCTGTTGATAGCAAAACGGTCTGTAAGTGACTATATTAGCTGTATTATTAGTGCAGTACAAACACTCTCATAACAACTTCCACATGCTGTTAAAATTTTTCAAACAACGTGCCTATAGGTTTTCCTCTAATTGTAAATGTAATACGCTTTATAGACATTGGTCTACTGAACCACGGTTTCTTTTGTTGCTTACAGTTTGACTCAAAGACAGCTTTGACAAATACACGCTTTCACAACTTCTATGTACCAGTATTAATCGTAAAGCAGAGCGCTTTGCACAATGACAGTAATTGACTAGGTATTAGGTTTGGAGGGTTTTCCTGAGTGATCAGTTTTCTATGCAGCATAATTCCCTCAGATTTGGGAATTAGCAGCGGATGACTCATTTAAATGTTTTCTGTTTGAAGCTATAGCAACCATCATAGCTGTCTCGTTCTAAACGGACCCACAATTTGTCAAGTTTTGTTCAAGGCCGCAAGTCAAAGCAATTAAAGCACTTCACACATTCTTGGAGTACTTGCATTTTGGCAAAGTATTTTTTCACACAACTGACAATTGTATTAAAGAAATGATGGACAAGGCAAGAACAAGGCAAGAAACCAGATGGAAAAATTAACTAATCCTTGATTTTGCTCTAATAGATCCCACATTAGGGCTGTTGGGAGAAAAAAATAGATAAAGCAAATAAAAAGAACCTGTTCGGTGGCTGGAGTTCAGAGACGGGGCAGTTCGAGTCACAGCACAACGGCTAAGAGTAGTGGATCGGCATTGCAAGAATTTTTTAATTTCCTGTTACTCAATAATTCAGTTGTCGTTAGGGCCGGACAGCATCCTGTGCGGTGTGCTTATGTGATCTGCTCAATCCATCCGACAGACGCTGCCCCAAACCAGCTTTCATTCACTGCCGTGAGTCCCATTGCCCCTCGGCTCTCCCTGACCTCTCCACCACACTGGGAAAAGAATGTGTGCGTGTATGATGGGGTTTCTCAACTGAATTTCTCCGCTCATTAAATCGTCATTAGTACATCCTTTTGGACATTTATGAGCTCATGGTGATAAGCTGGATTGACTCAACTAGCAGTTTGCTTTATCTCCTCCACTGGAGAACAGTGGCAGAATCAGCTTGAATGTATCACAGGGATGTCCACTACAAGCCCTGCAGAAGATCTGGTGGAACTGTTTAAGGTCATATGAATTACTCTCCATCCCAGGTGTTTAACTGATGTTATTGCTTTTAACCTCAGGCAAAGCTGAAAAATGTACTTGTGTTACAGTTGTCTTAGGCCTCCCTTACATCTCTTTTATATAAATGATCTTATTGGTCTTATTCTCTCCCTACATATACACACACACATATGTATATTTATAGATTCATTGAAATTGTTCTAATAGACATGAATAGATATGAAATGAAAATATGTAATGAGATGAGCCTTCCAGCTAGTCAACAGATCTGAACAGACTTTATTATATCTTATAATGTATGTGACTTAAGTACAGCTTTGACAGAGTAATTTGAAACTTTAAAGAAGATGAGAGATGGTATTACAGCTATATTAACTACATTTTTGCACTGCACTGTTAGTGTTGACATATTTGCAATAATATTTACAGTTGTACCATCTGCCATGCAGGAAAGCTGGGTGCTGTCATTTGGCACATTTGTAACATATTGACCAAACAAAAACTAGATTTAGTCAACAATACATTCTATAGCTCTCCAATCTTACAGTACATTTCGCTGTCACACAAAAGTTTTGATGGAGCTTTGGTTGCGTGATGATTGACAGCCCGATGAGATCCTTATTTATGTAATTAGATCATCCTTTGTTAGCAAAAGACTCAGCTGTCTAAAGCAAAACGGCAAAAAAGTTGAGCGAGTGCAAGCCAAGGCATGGCAGCTTCACACACTCGAACGATCTGTGTCAACTCTATCTCAGAGCAAGTCAACCTTCAAATTTTTTAAATTACAATAATGACTGTCTAAACATTTATCCTTACTTTGTGCTTGTGTACATACACTTTGTCTAGACGGCGTGTTCCAGCAGAGCAGAAAAAATTGCATTGGCTGGCAAGTGCAGAGCATAATATCGGTATCAGATAGCGCCATCTTCCCATAGAACGTAAAGCTGATTTCGAGGGCGATCAATTAGAGTTTGCGCTGGAGCAGAAAATAACTTATGACAGTGTTAAGCTTGAGGAATGTAAGAGGGAAAATAAAAATGACACAGTCACACTCTCACGGCGCAGGGTGTGTAATGCGGTTAAACCTGTAATTTGAAAAATGTTGTAGAAACTCAGTCCATAGAGGAATAAAACAAATGAAATAATTTGGTGTGTAAAACCTAAAAGTGAATGTCCAAGCACACGACTCGCAGGGATATCTGTGACTTGCGCGAAAATCGTTTCGGCGTAATCAAATTTGAACTTCAGATTCAAATTACAACTGCAGCTGTAATCAAATTTAATTCTCCGAAGTTCATCAATGGCAAATCAAAGGAAACCACAAACCTGATTTACTCCGCATGTGAAAACAGGCCTAATTTGAATAAACACAATGTACTTTGCCATTGCGTTCAGTCTTTAAGGAAAGATTGTTACATATGCTCTTTGAGGCTGACAAAGAGGGAAAAAGTCTCAGTTTTACAAACAAAAAGAATGCTGAAATGTTGAAACGTTAAATGTGCAGTTATTCTTTAGTATTTCCCCCCCGGCCACTATAACCTTTAAACGCATAATCTTGGCTTTCCTGTTAAAAGAAATGGCATTTCCTATATAGCTTGTACCAAAATAATAAAAAAAAACGTCTGACACATGAAAGGAATTCTGCAAATCTTAACCCAATTTCCTTCTGGCTTCATACGCTATGAGCAAACTGCAGGGGGAGGAAAGAGCAATGACGTGCTTCCATTTTTAAAAGCAACCCATGCCACTGGCTACAAACCTCCCTGTCTTTGGTCATTAGTGGACATGTCTCAACCCGAGAAAGGAAGCATCAATAAAGACAAAGCCCTGTAGTTTTAATCTGGGTTTTATGTCTTTTTAAATGCTTTATAGCCAAAGCACTCTTTTATTGTCACTGTAAGGCACTAATACATACATACACTGCAACGTTCTGCAAGTAAATACCTGCACACATGCAGTCCAAGACAAACATATTTGCACACACACAATCAGTCAAATACAAATCACACGTCATCTTAATTGTACACGTGTGTGTCAAGAAAGAATCACCCCGAGCACAGACTGAAAGCCCTGACATGTTTGTTTTTGGACAGGTGTAGAGGCCTACAGGGTGGATGGGCAGGTTTAATCAGGTTTTGAGTTGAGATGTCAACCACAGGTGCTGCTCTAGGCCAGAACGTCCCTCTGGGCCGGAAGAATATTCCTCATCTATAATGTGCCTCTTTGTTTTGAGGTGTAGTGGAGAAATTAGAAATATGTTTACGCGTGTATTTTCTATGTATTTCGAATACCACAAGAGTCAAATCTAGACATTTTTTCCTCTTATGTTTATGTTGGCATACATTTCTATAATATATAGTATATAGTATATATATATATATATATATATATATATATATACAGCTTTTCACAATGTGCATTTTCACAATTTGTGTATAATATGGTACCAAAATAGTGAAATAGAAAAGTTATATAAAATTATTTTTTACTTTACGTGATTAGTAACAGTGGTTCTCTTGTTGTGTGACTGTGCATTTGTGTTTGTGCTGATTTTTTCTGAAACCACAGCAAACAGAAATGCAAATTTACAGGAGAAATAACACTTCACTAAGTCTGACATAGAAAGGCGTTTTCTTAAATAAACACAGAATAATAAACAAACATGAACAAGTCACAGAAACTCTCCAGGATTCTGTGTTTATTTAACACATCTGAAGGTGCCTAGAAGCAAACAGCTGAATTCTCAGATTCTCTTTTAATGCTCTTTAGTTTACTGAATGCTGATCAGGCATAGGTCACTGTTTATGGTCAGGTTCATGCTATTGTGTCAAGTTCACCTGAGGTCTGAAGCTATGAACAAAATGAATTTGTTGAATGCATCAGTTCAACAGATATCTGTGCTGGCCTCAAAGCCTGACCAACCCCAGTAATGGAGACCAGAGTGACTAGTCTTTGAATTTTGATTATGTTTTATGACTCTTAATTGGACCGGGGAGACCTGTCTCAATTTCATTGGTTCATAGGAGCGGTAGAGGGGTGTCATCTCTCTCTGATTGCAGATGATTGGGTGATCCTCCTGACCTCCACCTCTGAGGGACGATGAAGACACGTCTCAAGTTCATCCTGAGCCTGGGTGGCACCAGGATCGGTTTACCTACACCTGTCCAGTGGACTAAGGCTCCCTCTTCAACCGGCTCACCCCACAGGTTTTAGTTCGTATCACACAGACTACTTAACATATCCACATACCCCCAACACAGGTCCTCTTACCACTCTTAAACAAAGTTGCAACACTTCTTTGTCTTCACATAATGCCAACATATGCTTTTCTGTTGATCTTGATTGCAATGCTTATTGATCCAGATGAGCTGTCCTGCTCACACAAAACAGACATTCCTATGATGAGGAATGGCACAGTTCTAACAAAATCACATTAATAGTGTATTTAGCTTAGCTTAGGTATGTAATCAGTATGCATGCTGAAAAAAACAAGAGTTTGTTGTTAGTCTAGTACGCCACCAGAGAGGTTTTTCTCATTGGTTCCAGTGGCTGCTGGTCCTTTAAAGTTAGAATACCATTTTTGCTTTTCAATATCCTGCATATTTCATGTAGTGTACGTAACATTAAAACCAATGGGCCCCATAACTTGAGGCCCATGTCTTTGATGATGCAATGAAACGAATGACTGTAACTCACTATAGAGTCCTGCAGGTGAGTGAGAGAACATACCTGTCAGCACTTTCAGTGCCCAAGTGCCAATGATGACTTAACATTTGAGATGAAAGCATACCCACGTGTGAACTGTAGGTTGCAGATGGTCTCCTACCATTTCCAGACTGCTATTGCAGAGTTCTGTTGTTGAGAAAAGTGGGTAGCGCAGGCAACCTCGAAAGACCACATGGACAAAAGAAACCATTTCTCTTTAATCAGTATAGTCTCCTTTACTTTTAAACCCTTCAGTTTCTCTGCCCATTTGTAGATTCGATTGCTAATTGGATGTATTTATCCCCCCTTTCAGGTTGCCACTGAGATGCTAGTTTGAGATGCTGTTGTTCTCACACGCAGAGCAGCATCTCTCTGTATCTGTATTATAACCCTCCCTTAGGAGAGTGAAGGTTTAATGCGGTCTTATCACTTTGGGTTGTCTGGCGTAGAGTCAAGCTGAGGTCCGCAAGGTGAAATGAGTTTGGCAACGTCGACGGCCAGCGAGGGCTGGGAACACACAACCTAGTGCAGTAAGAGGGATAAAGAATAGGCCAATTGACTGCATAAGCAGGACAGATAAAGTTTTATGGTCACCTCTCTCTTGCTCGCTCTGTTTATCGAATGCTGGTATATAACAGATTTCAAAAGCGTAATCACCAATCATTTCTCAACTAAACCCAAAGGAAACGGGCCTCCTCTATAATCCCTTGCTGTTATGCATCACGAGCGAGGAACTGGCTCCATCTGAATTGAAGTGGGACTGGTGTGAACAGCGCGTAAGTACCCCGCTTTGTGTCTAGATGGGCCTCGCTCTCTTCTTCCAGTCCCTTTTGGATAATCTATATTAATTAGGAGATCATTTTTCTTTTCATGGAAGTTCAAAATAACATGGTGCTTTGATCTTAATTGGATATATTGACTGTGATTGATACCTGATAGCATAAACGAGCCTCTCTTTTGCCTCATTAGATGCTCTGAAGTGGACTGAAAGCACATATACGCACACACAACGCAAAACGATTCAATGCAATGACTAATAACCACCCTGAGATGGCCAGGCGTGTCTTTAAGCCTATTCACCTAATTTTTCCCTCTTTTGCTTTCTCTCATATTCTGAAACACACACACACTCTTCTGAGTGACCTCATTAATAAGAGATGATGAGCATCACTCTTGCTTCAATTAAAAAGTCAATCTCCTGCGTTAGCCCCACAGAGCCGATTCTCTCCACGACCACACACGAGGGCTTCACCGTGCAGAGCCTCCCCCCAGCCAACTGTTTTCTCTGAGGCACTCAGGTGAGGAGAGGAGGGATGGACCTAGTATCATTGCTGAGTTTGAGTAAATGAGTGCCTCTCTCCTTCCCCTGCCCACCTGGTGAAATTTAAACCTGGGCCTCGATAATGATTTCAGGATCAGAGAAGTGGGGGAGGCGAGCATAATTATGTCTCAAACTTGAGTTAAGAGAGTGGTTTATTGAATACTACGTGTAAATGAGTGCAGACTGATTGCTAAATCAATGACTTGGGCAAAAGGGAAGATTGCTAATGCAAGATATCTTGCAAAGTGTGGTAAAAAGGTGCCCTAGAATAACATTACTGACAAGCTTTTATTGTTTTATTCATTGATGCATATGGATGCTTGAATGTATAAAACTGAATATTCACTGAGCCTTCGTTATATTTACTTTATCTTCTCCTCAAGTGTTTGCAAAGTATTTTATGGATACGTCTGTAGTCCCGATTAGCTTTAGAAGCAGTCTTCAGCTTAATCACACAAGATGTTTTTCTCATGATAGCTGTCAAAAGCAATGTAACGCACATAAAAGCCGACGTTGGCGCCTCTCTTTCCATGCTTTGAATGGTAAACACCATTAGGTGTGCTAAGTGTAATGTTTATTGACTCAGATTGACGCAGCTATCAAAAGGAACCTAGCGCTAGCCGGGGTTGGCTGGGACTCTGCTCATTGGTGGCAGTGTTTTCAAAGAAAGGACAGAGACGTCATTAGGAAAATAGGATGCTTCAGAAAATAAATAAATATAACAAATATGATAAACACTGCGACATGAAAGCACAAATGTTTAAAGAAATTTCAAGAGTTGTCACAGCAGGATAAACCGCTTCCTGAGGCCAGCGATGGCACACCGTGCTTTTCTTCATTTTGTGACGCTAAATGTGTGTTTACATACATGAGAGGGAAGATGGAGGATGGGAGAACAAACCAAAATGAATGACATATTGTGAAATCTTTACCTACAAAGCAGAGTCTTCCTCCATGCAAATGAGTCTTCTGCTCCCTCATGATAAGAATCTGTTTGATGGGACACATGCGGAATATGAGGCGACTAATTCCCTTATTAGTATGCAACGCGGCTGATTGGCAAAAACCAGGGAGAGCCGGGCGCAGAGCTCTCGCTGCAAAACCCAATATTGATTTGTTTAATGGTGTCAGCGAGTGAAAAATCACAAATCTCCAGTCAATTGTTTATGAGGCTGTTAGCGGGGCAATGAATGCCCCCGGTTTAATTAATAACTCATTACAGAGATGTGATTATATGCTTCAGCTCCTAATGGACCCTGTCTGTTTTACTGATCCCGGGAAAGGTGTTTTGGCAGAGCCAGGGGAAGAGAGTGAGGCATCTGATGCACTCCAATCTCTGTTTGTCTTCCGTGACGTCTTTGTTTATTTTGTCTCTTGACTGGCCTAGCGTCACATGCATCTCTAAATTTCACGCTTTACAAACTCTTCAGAGTTTCGAGCTCCGCTGCACTACCTACAATAGAACTAGATAGGATGGTTAAAAATATCTAAGCAAGGTCAACGAAAGTGTATAACTTAAACGAAATAACAGAACTTAGAAGTTATTAAAGAGAACGTAGATGTTTAATAAGGAATGATATGTGGTAGAATATCTGTCTCTACTGCTGTTTTTAAATAAACACATTTAAAATTTCAAGCTGGTCCTCATGTCCGACTTTTTGCATGAACATTACGCAGAGTTTCAGATATGCTTTACGGGGCTTGACAGAGTAGGTCTCTATTTAGAGGCAGAGTAAGAGCGGTCATTACAGGCATATTTCAGTCCACTGTGAGCTGCCGCTCTGCCCCTGCTGTTATTGTTATTTTCTGTATTCCTTGATGGCCACTAAAGCGGAAAAATGGATCCACACTTGGGCAGAGGCCTCGTGGAGTTAAACATTCAAATCCACGCCGCAGCTTACACACGCACACAAACACTCAACACCCCCCCAGCCCACCCCAACACACACACATCCTTCCATTTTATTCTCTGTGACAGGATTAGCTGGTCTGCTGTGTTAGAAATACATTAAGTGGACCTTTGCAGGCCACTTATTATGCCTGATTATGCAGCTGGAATGGGGAAGGTTGCCGTTGTTTGTAGTTAAATAACTTCTCAGATGCTTTTTCTTTTCTTTTTCCCTCTCCCTTTTTGAAAGTGACCGTCTTCAAAGTGTAAACGGGTCAGCAGCTCTGCCACAAAACTGAGATTGATTTCCACCCTCCCAGCCTTTGTTCCAGAGGTTTTAAAGGAGACACGATCTGGTAAATTAGTTTGCCCATGTTATTAATGTAACAGCCAATAAAACTCCCATAAAACAGCAATGAAACAAAACAATGGTGTGGTGTAGCCTACTGAAGCATGGCGTGGGTAAATCCTGGTTAAAGACCAGCAAAGCTGGTTACCAGCATGCAGCCTTTTATTGGGTACTTCTCTTCAACATGGGGTGCTGGTGTCCCCACCAGGTATCTTGGCTAGTTTGACCAGAAAGTAAACTGGTTTTACCAGAAAGATCATGCTCGTTGACCAATTTAGTTTACTTGTGAAAATCTTATTACATCTAGTGAACATCAGCTATGCTGAACCATCAGCTAGACCAACACCAGACCAGCATAAAGCAGTGAAATTCATGCTGGTCTGAGATGGACTTGTCAGCAGGGAAGATCCAAACCAAAAATCAGAAGGCTGCAGTGTTTTTAAGGGGCTAATAAAATGGTTAACGTGTGTTGGAGAACAGATAGGATTATGTTCCATCTGGGCTCTGGGCCAGCCTATAGGTATGATGTAAATTAACTTGAATTACAA
>JAZGTI010007077.1:0-22277 GCA_036877585.1 Botia kubotai | reverse complement strand
ATGAAAATAAATGTTAACACTTCCATTTTTGAAAGCATTCTTTGTTTACAGCATTTTTTCACACCTGCCTAAAACTTTTGCACAGTACTGTATATACATAATATTTTTACATAATTATGCATAAACGCTAGTGTAGTTGCGCTATTGCACAAAACAGGTAGATGGGTGTGATCAGTTATCCTCCTAGCTGTCCATTGCAACCGTATATCTGATTGGTGGCCGGAGATGTGTATAACTCGATAACATAAAACGGTGTGGTCAGCTCCTGTAGCAGACTGAACTTTCTCAACTGGCTAAGGAAGTACAACCTTTGCCTAGTACTGCAGTAAACCCTTTTTGGTATTAAGTATTATTTTCATGTTGTAGCTTAGTGACTGAAGCGCATCAAAAAAAAGTCATTCCACAAAACTAAGAATAAAACTAACTATGAGAGGAAGAGAGAAGTGATTAAGACAAATAAGACCTGATAGTTTCTGACTTGACTATGTAAGAAATTTTGTAATTTCACAGCCAAATGCAGAAAGGCACAGATCTGAGAAGGAACTATTTTATTTCTGTACTTTTATGGGTGTGGTTTTGTAGTTTTTGGAACTGGCTTGTGCGAAACAGAAAGAAAATGATAATAGAATTTTTCAAAACTGGGTCATACCAATGATGTAAACTATTTTTACATTTTAATATACAGTAAGGATTACAATTAATTGTTAGTAAGCCTGTTTGTAAACAATTAGGTACATACCTCAGTGGCTTGATAATATTTTTTTACAAATATTCAAGACTTAAAAAAAATGCTTGTAATGGAAGTTTAACCAACAACTATGTTGAGTTGGATAGATAATTAGGATATTATTGATTAACTTTACCTTTTGCAGTTGTGTTGCTTCAACTAGTTTTAAAATGATTTGAAATAAAATATTGTGTAGACTCAAAAAATTGCTAGCCTGTCATCAGCCGTAAACAACGCTTCAGCACAATGGTAACCTCTTAAAAAATACAAACATAACAGAAACATTTTAAAATACCAACAGAATACAATAGTAAAGATTACTCAGTCTCCCCATCTATTATATTAATTATAAATGCAAAAAAAAATAAAATCGTACTAAATGCACTCTCATTATCCATGCTAAGCATGCTGGAAACTGCAAGTCCTTTAGCAATGTAGCAACAATGTTATCGCACAAATCAGTATAGGGCCCTTATTAGACACAACAAAAGTGGTGCTGCAAAACATTTACATAAGTGCATAACCACCTTTAATAGAACAATCATTTTACAAATGAATATTAAATAGCATTCCACAATAATAAATAAAGTTTAAATACAATAAATAACTTCATAGCTACAGTGACCTGTAACTGTTAGCTTATGATTTTGCCAACATATAATTGAAGACTCGGTTTATTGTGATGGCACGAAGGTGGAAACCCTTTAAGACTTTACACAACTGTAATCGTTCTTGAAAAGATTTTTGCTGATCCATGGACACCTGTTGAAATATATAGTCATACTAATACGTGGCCACAGGTCACATAGGTAAAATCAATGTAAAGAAAACATTAAGAAAACATGTTTTAAAAAAAAAAGACTTATTACCTTGAGCGCAGAGTTGACCATTCCAGAGACAAAACAGTTCTGTTAAAATATTTTAAATTGACTGTTAGTGACATTGACTCTTGTAAACACATGGTTACTTTATAGCTAACTAAAAGCTGTTTGTGTTTGTTTTATAGTGTTTTTACCTGCATGACGTCATCAATGCTTTTGACTACCATTTTGGTAAGCACTGAGTTACCATAAACTGCAACTGTTTCCCGATAGTAGTGGAGATCTCCTAAAATCTTTTGTAGACATTCATTCTACAATGATATATGTCATATATGTTAATGTAACTGACAAAAGACACTGAGTGTCTTGCTCCTTTAAAAGAGCAGGAACAGAAAAATGAAATATAATAGAAAACCTTACCTCATCAATTTTCAGGTCAGCACTGGGAGTGCAGTTCATGGACTGTTGACAAGTGAATGACAAATATAGATGTCAAAATGATTATTTCATTGGTTTTCATAAATGGAAGATTATAAAATTTGAATTATTTCAAAAATAAAAGGAATGCCAAAACTGTGATCAAGAATTTAAAGCATTAATTGTTTTTATTGCTCTGGCTATTTCATTATTATCACCATTCATTTGTATAATTTGTATATTTATGACAATCTGTATAATAAAAAATGGTGAAATGCACAGCATTAGAAAGCTACCTTTTTAAAGGCTTCAATGAAAATGAAGCCCCCCAAAAAAGTTCAATCTCATGTACTTTGAAAACCATCTATATTTACTGGTCTATATTGATGCTTTAAAGAACCCTTGATCCCTATAATGAAACATCAGAAACAGCATCTCTAAAAGGGCCAGCTCAGGAACCCTGATATGGTTCTTGGTAGGAAGATAGGACAGGAAGAGGTTCTGCTCATTAGGTGTTGCACAAAATCATTTAAAATCTTTATTATTAGTCTCTACTGAAAACAACTATGCATTATTTTTAAAAAAGAAAAAAAATATTGATAAAATATCTAACTTCGTTTCAGAAAGTATCCAATGCATCAAGCACCCAATATGTAAAACAATGTAAGATGTTATAAATAACGTATTTTAAAAATAGCTTTTATAGGTAATCAGATATATAACTACGTTATAATCATTAATCTAAATATTATTTTCTTACATGTGGTGTGCAAGCGGACATTGTCTGCGTCCTGATGTGCACCTCTGCGTTTTGCTGCGTACAGTTAAATCCGCTGAACAGATTGTCCTATTAATAAACAGCAACTGTTAGATACTTTAATATTTTAAAATACTTCAATAGTTCAACAGATGTGTATAACTGAATGACACTCACCATGGCCAGTGCGTCAGATACAGCCCAAAGCAGCGAACGCGCAAAGTTATTGCATGTAGATGCCTTGAGCCTCAATGATAAATCATGCAACCCGACCGGACCAGCTATGCCACATTGCCACAACGCATAGCAGAGGACAGTGACGGCCAAAACTGTCAAATAATAATTTACCATATTGTATATTAATATTTATAAAATATTAGATAATCGAGCATAAGCACTCTCTAAAGTGAACTAAAACAGAGCCAAAATCATTTCTATGTTTTAGAAAAGAAAGAATTGGTACTCACAGCTACAGAACCTGGACTGCATTGTTGTGTTCAATTGCATAGGACTATTCCAATGCACGCGAAGAGAATCTGTGCGTTTATAAACACGTGAAGATCCTTTTGAGATGAGGGAGTTTCCTGTTTAAAACACGAGCTAAAATGAAAACAAACTGCTCCCCATGCGCGTTGTAATTTCCGAGGTATTACAGATAGCGATTTCCAAAATTTGAGGGCACATTGCTTGCATACATGGGAATTAACGCATGTTTCGATTTGCACCGACAAACTTTACATGTGTTTGTACAGGATACGAATTTTGCTCCTCGTTATTTCGTAAACCCCCTTTCACTGTCACTTTCATACAGTATTTTACATTTAGTTGCATTTCTGTTTACAGTCATAATAACCATTTTAGAGAAACACTCAAAGGATTCAAAAGAACATTACATATAATCATTGGGTTAATTAACCTTAATGAGCCCATACAAAATAATCGCTAAAATTGTGATTTTGTTTTCAAATAGCAAATTTAAGCATTAAAACACCTTTTCTGGTATTGTAAGTTTTGTTTTACCCCAAAATATTCATAGCAAAGAAAAAAGAAAGAAAACTGTTAACAGTATAATCTATGTAAAATGGAATCTTTTAACATACTGATTTAAAATATTTCTTAAACACTGTAAGTACATTAAAATGTCAGTGGGTGTGCAGGCCACAATGTTGCACAAGAGTGGAATACCCATGTAAAATAAGTTAAATGTTTTTATTTTTTTCCTTGTAAACATTTTGTGATGATTTGTAAGAGAACACCTCATATCTCATACAAATGATGTCACACTGTGGTAATGGGCTCTTCTCCTCAGTGTCAGATAGAAAGTGAACATGCACTAGCACTCTGGAGCGTTTTAAGTAATCCGGCCACAAAAAGGAACAAGCAATTTATTTGACTCTCGGTTTAGATTCTGCAGGCTGATACTTGATACATGACAGTGTTATTCTGACATCACTGCTATATGCAAAAATAGAGAGGGTGTCAGATTTAAGATTTAGATAATATTAGTTGAACTCATTAATGAGATACACGTCATTGTTTTTTAAACAATTTTTTTTATTTATTGCTTTTTTCTTTCATTTTTGGGACTGACCTAATACAAACCACAATGACATTGTTGTTTTGTGTTGTGGGGCTATACTGCTGTAGTTTTTGATTTTTGTGTTATTCCTTGTGACCGCACTAAAACATTTTGGGTAGAACTATAATAGATAAAAATCCAATGTCATACTGGCCCATGATAGGTATTTATTTGTTCATAAGTTCTTTTTCTATTTCTGTGCACATGATAAACAGTGTCTTAATCTCGTTGTGTCATATACATCTGTAAAACAGGAAATGCCACAAAAAGTAAGTAAAATAGACATTCTTAAAAGACAGACATCACAGTTCATTGTGAACACAAGAATCAATCACCACCATATCAGGCAGCTTCTTACAAACAGATATGAAAATTTACAACATTAACATCACCCTAATATTTAGTTGCTATTAAACCAGCAGTTTTAGTAATGTTGTCTTTGTTATAGATGGGAAAACAGCACATTAGCCAGTGTAAAACACTGCATATCATAGTTAAACTATAGAGTAAACTTTACAAATTCCCAGTAAAGAAAATTGTTAATAAGTAAAGGTTAATAAGTAAATCCAGCAGTAATCTGCACAGAGAAGCAGTTTTCTAGTCCACAGGGAGTATTAATATACAGCAGTTTTCCGAGTGCAAACATTAAATACCAAGTGATCAGAATTATTTTTTGGTCACTCAGTATATCATCATGTAGTCAGCATACCCTGAATCTTATATCCTAGGATATCCTATATCCTAACCCTATATCCATCTTATTTATACATCTGTGGCATTCTTTTTATTTAATATCACTTATTCCTTTTCTAATTCATTTTTTTCCCCCAATTTATACATGATAAAGGGTCATCAGGCCTTAACTGAGTGTGTATCTTTTAGCCAAGGTGAAGGCATGCATGAACATTTATAGCATGTATAATAAACATCCACACAAAGCTAACACAGGCAAAAACACACACATCTAGTTGGACTGAAAAGGGATCTATAACGAGTATACAGATTCATTATATAGCAAAACACAAATGGTTGGCCCCTGTGCTGTTCACTTTCTGCCTCAGTATGGAGAATCACAGCGTGTGTGGCAAGCTCCTTTGCCTTTGGATGGAGTCTTCTCCATCATGTGCCTTTGCTGGCTATGCGCATGCCTGTTCAAAAAAGACATCTTTACATTGTCATAATTTACTCTTTGGAATCCTGAGGTTGTATAATACCATGTGGCTCTAATGTAAACTGTGGTTTGATGGTTGAAAAAATGTTTTATGACCGAGGCTGAGTCCTAACCTGGTTAAATCCTCAACATCAACCAGCATGGCATCCTGCTCCATGTGAAGCTCGTCCCTCATAAGCAACAGCTGCACCAGCTCTTCATTCAGACCTGTAATTTTAATTGAGAAATATCACGATAAGTTACATGTATGTAAATAGACAGTGGTTTACACATTAAGTAGTAAAAATGGAAAGATCACTGGATAATTTCTATTTAGGGCCCAGTTCAGTTTAGTTGTTTTTTGTAGGGATAATTGTTAAGTGTCCAAATAGTCTGAAGTGAAAATAGTCTGAGTTTCTCTATTCTAATTAATAAACAAAAGTATAGCAAGGGGAATTGTGATGAACTTCACCTTGAATCTGAGAGTGCAGATCATTGGTGATGACCTGTAACTGACCAAGACTCATGTCTCTCAGGTCCACAGGTCTGAGATTTCTTTTCATCAGACTCTCACTGATGTGTGGCAGATGCGGCAACTGAAATACATGGAAAGAGTACAGCCGAGTTAGGGCCCGCTGGACAATTTACTGACAACAAATTGCCAATTTATTCCAAGGGTGTGCTGCAGTTATGTTCACAGAATGGATTTGGACTGTTTTCAATGTTTTTATCAATCATCAGCTGGAATAAATTGATCCCAAGTAATCTTAATCTGACAGGCTGTAGGAAGAAAAGTTATTAGCAAATACTAAGGTGAAGCAAAGGCAGATTTTTAAAACCAACAATAAAACATTTTTTGGTAAATGAACCTACTTCTGCACCTTTAGATTGTGTTCCTGTAGTGCTAGCAACACCAGTGTCATGGGCTCTATTCCACTGGAATGCATGAATTGATCAAATATATACCTCAAAAGTTGCTTTGGATAAAAACAACTGGTTGATTTTTAGCTGCTTAAAGGCCCATTTATTTTTCAAAAGATCCCTTATAGATAGGAAATGCTACAACATACTTGAAATCTGTATAACTGACCAGGTCTGCCACAGGGGACCTGCGGTGCAGCTGAATCTGTCTCTCCACCTCCACCTGCATGCGGGCCATCGGACGAGCCAAAGCCAGAGCAACACGAGCTTCCTCCTGTAGCCGACGCTGTAACCGCCAGAATTCCGAGTCTTCTGACTCCAGATCTTCCTCACCAGTGTCCCGGTCAGACAGAGAGGAGCTTTGCTTGCTCTGTTGTGAAAAGAAAAACAGTCATTGTTGAATTAACTGACTTGTACATGTCGAACTAGCTGTAAAATCTACTGTTGCACCTGTTTAAAAAAAGGTAAAAAAAATGTTTGTTTTGTACTTAAACCAAAAGCTGGGGTTCGTACCATAGGTGACAATGGGGTGTCCAGACTAGTCTCTGTTCTGCTGTCCTCTGCATCACTCTCCCTGTCACTGCTGCTGTCATTCACAAAGCACATCTGCAGGTTCACGCCATTCTGAAGACTGTAGGGTGAAGGGCGGGAAATGTTGGGCAGAAGCATAAATGCAAAGTGAGAGAGATAAACATAAACATATAAATATCCAACCCATTGCTTTATAACCCAATTCATTTTGTATTACATTGCCAATTGGTCCAGCCATTTGTCATGTTTTTGCCTAGCACTTTTTGTTTATGTGATGATGTATTTAGTGTACAAGTACATGACTGAAGATAGAGGCTGTTGTTGCTTCATTTTAATTTCAGTTCATTTTAAAAGAATGCATACATAACTATATGATAATCATCATTCCATCATTTTATATTTATTTTATATTTTTTGTATAACAGTGTGTAAATGACATAAAACTTGGAAACTGTTAAGAACTTCAGACTTGTTACAGAAAAGAGTAACAACGTAACATTTAAAACTCTGAACAGTTTTTAATATTTTTTTCAACAGTCTGAACAGTAACATTTTTAGAGTTTGTAAACCACAAGGAAGCAAGTACTTCCTGTAGAAAGTTGTGTTTAGGAACTTGTGAAAGAGAATTTTGTGAGTAATAGTATTTTAGACAACATGCATGACTAAAGGCCGCAGGTGTAGGATTTAGGTTTATAATTACAATTTAAGGCTTCATTGCACAGATTTAACTGTTATACATTGTTGTCATACTGGTTTAATAGTATCTCCTGTAAAGATAAACAAACTGTAAAGTTTAAGTAGGTTAAACATATATGTTAAGAAGGTACAGATACAACAGCGGGAACAGAGAAACACGCTCTTTTCCCTTTTTGGTTAATTGTCTTAACAAGAAAAGGATCCTCTGTGGACTTTCTTTTGCTTGACTGTTCTTGACTCATGTTTTCTTTCTAGAACCTTATTGAAATGATATGCAGCAATCCCCACACCCACAAAGCCAGAGTGTCTTATGGCAAAAATAGTTGCGCACAAATGCTTGATCATCTAGTGGCAGATGGGTCAAACCCAAATATATTCTCTGCAGAACCTTTTAAATACACGTTATTCTTAATTTCATCAGATTTTCATTGTAGAAAACTCTGTAGAAAATTGCTGTTTCCGAATAAAACCAATCATCTTTAAACAGAATTATTAAATCTCACACACAAACAAACCAACAGCCCAGTGAGCAGAGGCACACACTGACCGAGAGGACAGGCAGTTCTTGCTGCTCTTGCTGCAGCCAGTAAATGTAACCGGCCCGTCGTCATAGAAACTGCCAAGGGCCAGCTTCTGTCTAATGGACTCCCTCTCATTCCTCTGGGCCTGAGCAAAAACACAGTTGACTTTAATAAATGAAAAGAACACTCACAGAGACAAACCTGGCATATTAAATGTGGCATTTTTAAAAAGTCCACTTCCACTCTGCTATATGTCTATATACTCTGGCTTTTTTATTTATTTAAGTACTTTTCTACTTATTTTAGAGCAAATACTGATTTATTGATTTGGATTATTTTACTAAAATACACCTTAAAGCAAAAAATTTTGTTTATTTAGTTAGGTAGATAAATATTTTTCAGCCTGTGTCAATTTATGTAAAAACTGAGAAC
Source organism: Botia kubotai (assembly GCA_036877585.1). Lineage (NCBI taxonomy): Eukaryota > Metazoa > Chordata > Actinopteri > Cypriniformes > Botiidae > Botia > Botia kubotai. The sequence continues at coordinate 13,725 of JAZGTI010007077.1, read as the reverse complement.
ATGAAATAAGTTGATTTACTTGTCTTTCTGGCATGCCTTTGTAAAGTAATCAAATAATGTTGTTTCTTGTACATTACCATTTTAAGTAATGTTAGGCTACATTTATTAGTGATGTCATGAATACCATAAAACACATTAAAATTAATTTTTGGTTTTCACGATTATAAAAGAACAAAGCTTATTGTATAAGCCTTATTTTTCTGTTAGCTAAATATCACATTCATAAATGTACATTTTCTAAAAGCAAACCACTTTTTTGAGATTCAGTGTTAGAAGTTCAACATGAAAGCTATTAGAAATAACAGCTTTGAGGATTTGGCACTTAGTCTGAACTGAAAGACTGTTACTTTATGGCAGTTTTGACAATAGATGTTATTGTTTTCTAAACCTTTATTTGTAATAGCGGGGGGAAGCCTTGTGGTAACAGGGTTGCATGTAAAATGTTCAGAATGTTTACTAGTGTGTTTATTTATCACGTTTATTTTGGCAATCAAAATTAGTTAATACTTAAAAATGCGAAACTACAAAGAATTGCATACCAGTTTAACACATAATATAAACTGATGTTTAAAACTAGCTACTTTATAGGTTTAGGTTAGAATGTTATGTTATCGATTTGGTACTAAAAGAACAAAAACATAACACTTGTCTAATGCTTAAAAAGAAATTGTATGGGACAGTAAAATGCTCTTTATTCATGGAAAGTGACAGAAAAGTGGCAGTAGCTTGTCAGTGTGGTCTATATAAACTCTTGCCTTGTTTTAGCAAGGAAATCACTGCTGCCTCAATGAACGGCAAATTACAGACAGACAGAAATAAAAGGGGGAAGGCCTGAGGCACTACACATGAATCAAGAACACAGGCCCTCCAAAAACACATACACATAAAAATATAAAATTACATGAGTATTCCCAAAGACATTATATTGGCAATAAGACATCCTGTCTGATCGCATGCTACACGCGATAATTCATTGCCATGGCAACACAATTACCTTCTGCAGCTCAGAATGACTAATATCTCATATTGCTGCTATCCATCTTCAACATAATTACAACATAGGCCTACTAGATTTTTAATGATTAACTCTTTCCTCACTATTTTAATACTCTTGGTCTTTCTCTGCTTTTTATTCATTAGTTTCTACTTTTATCTTTTAGACCACTGCCTTTGTTATATAAAAAAAAATTATAGACTAGTTCTGCTGAGATGGGATCAACATTTGAATGCAGCAAACATATAGGGTAGAGAGGCTGATTCATGATGCACTTGAAAATAAAGAGGCATTCCAGATATATCATACAGTGAGTTTGTGATGTAACATTAGCAGTCCGTAAAGCAGGTTTGTGATGCATTAATTAATGACAACAGCCATGTTGCTACTAAACTAGCAGATATCACCCAAGCCAACACGCCCATGTAAACATATAGAAAAATATGACCTTGGGTGGTATGTGTTGAAATAATTAAAAATCAAGCAAAGTGATTTTCTGTTTTGGTCACATCTTTTAAGCTCACAATGTAATTCCTTTCTTTGTCATTTGTGATTATACAAATTACTAATAAAAGATACATAAAGATCTTTACATTAATAAAAAGCAATCACAGTGAATTTACAGTTACGTTTATAAATTTTTTCTTTACATATATAAGACACATTGATGTCCAAGTTTCCACAACACATACATTACATGCGCTTACATTAATAAACAGACCTGTCTTACCTGGTAAACACATTTTTCCTGGTGCACCATCTTTCAGCGCATTGTATAGTGCAGCAGCCAAGCCCTACCTTCCACTGCAGTATCTGAGCTACACCCTTGAGACCAGCCGTGATCCTACATCAATACACGCACATCAAAAGAGGGGGAGGAGGCAGAGCATGAGCGAGGAGGAGCACAAGCAGTTCGCAATGAAATAGCCACTAGAAAAGCAAAAGCAGTGAACTGAATCTGTGTTCTGGTAACCGATTTACAGACTGTTCCAGTCTGACTTCCCAGCATTTCCCCCTCTAGTATTTTTCCCACCATCAGCCAGCATATATACCGCCATAAACTATTTTTCCTTTGCAGATTTGCAGATGGGGGAGGGGCTCTGGTTTGGGTAGTGGCACATAGCAATGCCTTATAACAATGTCTTATACTTCTTTCTCTGCTTTAAAGACAGACTGAACACACACACACACACACACACACACACACAACAACAACAGAAAACAGAACACCCCTCATAACACAGGGCAACAGCATTTAACAATATTGAATTTATTGAAACAAACTGAGCATTAATAGCTTAAAATAGACTATTAAGTCTGATCTAAGGTCTCTGTTAGGTAAAAAGCTTTAGTCACTTCCTAGAAGAAAGAAGAAATAAAATTGTGCTCAGATTAGCATAAACCAAAACCAGCTGGCAATATTCAATGCAAAATACATTACCAACCTAATTTGGAATAACCGTTGTTATACATGTTACAATTTAAATGGGAAAGATTGGGGATCATACTCTGACAAACCTACATATTGAATACATATTGTTTTTTTTTTTTATAAAGTACAAGAGTATTTGGGGGCTCAGCAGGAGGCTGGTTGGCTGAAGGGCCACACACAGCAGCTGCAGTATTGGTGCAGGGTTGAGGGGTGGTGGTTATAGTTAGTGTAGTGGGGGTTTGAGGTTTATGATGTTGCACATGGTAATAAGGGTAGTAGTTTAGCCCAAAAAGAAAAACCTTGATACCAATGACTACAGCTAGTTCAAAATGCAGCCGTCAGGGTGCTTACTAAATCAAGAAAATACGACCACATAACCCCTATTTTAAAATCTCTCCACTGGCTACCCATAAAGTATCGTATAGACTATAAAGTTCTGCTGATTACTTACAAAGCTTTACACGGTTTAGCTCCTACATACCTAACTGAGCTCCTGTCGCGCTACAACTCATCCTGCTCTCTAAGATCCCAAAACTCTGGACTTCTAATAGTTCCCAGAATAAATAAATCCACCAAAGGGGGTAAAGCGTTCTCATACGTAGCACCTAAACTTTGGAATAGCCTTCCCGACACTGTTCGGGGTTCAAACACCCCAGTTTCCCAGTTTAAATCTAGATTAAAAACACATTTTTTCAGTGAAGCATTCGTGTAATACAGTGAACAGCAGTTACGCTAAGTTGTTTTTTATGTCTTCCTCCCCTACCTGGTTTCTCTCGAGGTTTTGTCTCCTTTTGGAGTTTTTTTTCCTCGCCACCGTTGGCTGCAGCTCCTCTGCCCTTGTACTGCCCGTCAGGAGGTTGCTGTAATCAGCTTTAATTTTGCACTTGAAACAATGACAATTTGTAAAAAACGCTATATAAATAAACTTGACTTGACTTGACTTGAATGATAATAATAGCAGTGTGGCCAAAACCAAGGGGGTACCCAGGAAGTTGTGGTTTCAGGGTTGGTTCATGGACAACGGTGGTTGTAGTGGTAGTTGGAACTGATGTTGCTGCTGATATCTCTGTGGGCTTTAGCTTTTTGGGATAATGGGAATTATGAAAATAGTGTGGCCAAAACCACAGGATACCCAGGATGTTGTGGTTTCTAGGTTGGTGCATGGACAATGGTAGGTGTCATTGTCGGGCCAGATAATGAAATTGGTTTGACAAATTTGACAAACAATGAGAAAATAAACATTACCATTTAATGATATAAGCAGGATAGGATGGGGATAGGCATAATGTTTATGATGAAAATGTCCGTGACAGTACTCTCTGATGCATGGTATTTCAGTGTCAGAAATCACTCACCTGTTTTGGTTAAGTTCTTTCCTATATAGTGAGCTCAAATGTAATTTGCTTTATAGGGAACAGTGCAGAAGTGAACAAGTGAGTTGTTTTCGAACACAGCATTGGACACAGTTGGAAAGGGGAAGACATGTGAAAGAAATCAGAAGATGATTTTCTGATTGGTATATGGAGTTGGTGATGGTTGTTGTTGCTTGGTGCTGGCATACCCACTACTATCTGCCTGTTTTTATATTTTATGTTGTTCTTATGGTGTTTATGCCACCCCGGCATTAGGCAATAAATACTAATGTATATTTATTCATACATTTGTATATGCAATACTTAATGTGCATTAATTAGTGTTCTTAATATACATACATGTTCTTATTTAAGTATTTCTCTAATACAGAAGCTATGTCACTCAGTTTAATTGTAGAACTCTCAAACATTAAACCCATCCAATAACTGTTTTTTTAAAAAGATTCCTAACCAGCCTAGAGTATACTTATATAAATTAGTATACATGTAGTAACCGGATGGTCTTTTATTTCCAGTAAAAATTCAAAGTGCAGATCTATTCACATTCTAATGGCTGATACTACCCACAACCCATTGCGAGAGGGTGACACTACATTGAATTAATAAACTACAAGTAGTGCTTTGTAGTAAACATTAAAAAAGAAATAATGTTTGAAGAAATGTGTGTGTGATGCTTAACAATCACAATGTTGTCTAGGCAACAACGGTCTCTTCCGCTCTGTGTTAGTATGTCCCAGTATTTTGCATGTATATACTTTCCCATAACGAAAACAGTATATAATTTTAGGTCATAGTATAAATAGATAAATTGGAATGCAGCGGTATACTTAGTAAGCAATTTCTTGTAAGTCCATAAGCAAGTTCTTGTAAGTTCATGAGACCACAAGTCTGCATGAAGTGTGCCATTTGGGACAGAGCCTATGTAAATATGCGCTATGGCAGTCAATACATAAGTTGAAAACCCGGAAGTGTGAAAAAGGCTAATTGTCTCAAAAAATTATTATTCATTTAAATGTTATAAATATTTAATGATTATAACAACAATCTAATAATTGTTATAATAATAATTCCAATACTAAAGCACTGTAAGAATACATTACAGGCTAAATAAGAAAATTCCACCAATAATCTGCTTTGGTGTTTTGACGGTCTGGTCTGCCTGCATGTCCATGCTCTCCTACAGGGTTTGCTATTACAGGCTGGACAACTCCCCTAAGGGCTCTCAAATATCCATGGTTACCGTCAACATTTCATTGGGTGCATGCCTTGAATGCACTGCTGTGAAACAATCCAGAGTGAGTCTAAACTTCTTTTCTATTTGGATTAAAAGAAAATTACAGGAAGTTTTACTTCTGAAAATTAAAACCTGTCTTTTGACAATTAAAATGTAATGTAAATTAAAAAGTAATTCAAAGTGTAATTCAGTAATTCAAGTGTTTCAAAGCAAGGGGTCAAAGTAATCTGTGCTGCAAAAATGGACAAGAAACTGCATGTATAGTCCAAACCACTGGGATAATAAAACTGTTCCCAAAAATATCTGAGAAAAGCACATGTGATATGGAAGATCAAAAGAAAACCTACCAGCCAGGTAAGCATTTGAATTCATTATGTTTTTAAATAATTAAAATTCAACCGATATTTTAGACAAAGGAGTGTAAATTGATTGATTGAAAAAAATCAACCAAAGTTTTACTATTTTAATCTATTCATGTTAGCTAAGTGACAAAAAATGAGATACTAAACTAGTAAGTGAATGATATGGAAAAGCAAAATGGAATCTCACAGCCAAGCAAACTCAGTTCTAGTCCCATATACAGTTTCATTTGATGTATGCATTTTTCTTGATTTAGACCTTGGCACTTATATATAGAGCACAAATGAATGCTACTTACCAAACATATTCTTCACATTTGATTGTAATTACCTATATACATGTAAACAGTCAGATTATTTTTATATTGCCAGATGCTGATTCAGTGATGGATTCAGAGGTTGAAGCGCTCTTCAATTACATAAATTGTGTAAGCAATTGATATGCTAATTAATACAATTAATTAAGGCTTTTTGCAATTTATCTTTATACTTTACATCTTTATCACTCATAATCACCTATATTTGTCCTATTGAAAGCAATACATGCTGGATTTTTGCAAATTCACCCTTGTGATATAGTCTCAGCACACATTTTTCTGTTCTGTCCAGCAGATGGAGCATGAGTATTTTCAAACACTGGAATTCTCACCAGATTTCTGTTGTGGTCTTCCAGGATTCCTGAGATATAAAAGAGAGTCTCAGGAGAGGATGTGCATTCCTCAGGTAGCCAATTTATTTAAACCAGCAGTCTCAGATTTCTCATGGAAAAGTCACACATCTACATCTGCACTACAGTTGTATGGTTTAGATGTTTACTCTGCTATTGTAACTATGTAGTGTAAGATCTGCTATAGCTTAGGATATTATAAAATAGTTTGTTTTGAATACATGTGCCCAGACCCAACCTTTGAGGGACTCTCCAATATGCTGTCAGTTCTGTGGTTTGAAAGCTTGGCCTCCTCTGGATTCCATTTATGCAAAAATGCAAGAGGTTAGTCCCCAGAGAAAGAACAAGGTCCCCACAAATCATTATAAATGAAACACTTTCTTGAATCTATAAATGTGATCTGGACCTTTATTTGCCTTCAGGACTTCTGCTGTGAGAAATACAAAGAGTTGTTTGACATTGTGGTCCATGAGAAACATCTGACTGAGAAACATTCTGTGGGAAGGCCTAGAAGACTCGACCAGCTAGATGATCTTCTAACAAATGAGGAAGAAGAGCTTCAGGTTAAAGCACAACAAAGAGGAAAACACAGGTTTGTATATGTGGCGTAGTGTTCACCTTAATAAAAAAATGACTTTAAACTGCATTGTTTAAATAGCACTGTTGTATTTTTAAATCCATCATTATGGAACTTTCATTAAAATAAACATTTTTACCTTTGGTTTTATTTCAGACAACAGCACAGAGAGATGGAAAGATATAACAGAGATTCTTACTCCAATTTCATAGCTTCAAAAAACAGTGAGTAGCTACCATCTAGCCACACAATGCCTATGGACAATGTAAAGTTGTGGGACGCAGCACTAATGACTTTCATTGTAATACATTATACATTCCATTATGGTAAGTAAATACCATGTAAATATATATATGTATTAATTGTACACCTGAATGGCTCTGCGCACATCACTGATTCACAAAAAGGGGTATAAATAGCACAGAGGGCAGATTTGCCTTGTTTAAACTTGTTAATAGCAACAGTCAGATTCTATTTATTCACTCATAATAATAATTGTTTTTTGTTTCAAAGTATATCGGTGACCAACTCAATTAAACTAAATCTAATTTAGATACTGAAAGCACAAATTATCTGAAGAGCAAACACCTAATTCTCATATGCAACATGATTACAAAGTTTTTGAGATATCAAACTGCAATTAAATGACAGCATGTTGGGCAGTAAATTAATACTTTTAAGGGATGCTTTTCTCTGCACCCCTTCTCAGATACCACACCAGTCTCCCAAACCAAGACAGTCATTAGTTTCCGACTCTCTAACTGTGCACCCAATGAGAATTTCTGGAAAGTTAAAGAGTGCATACATGGGGAGAGAAGCTCTGATCAGTCAGCACATGATGAGCCTTCTACACTAGGGTCATTTGAGTTTGGCTTAACTCACCACCAGGTACAGTTACTGATTTACATTAACCATTGGACAGTTGTATAATCATGACCTCAAACTAAACATATCTCAGTTTTCTTTGTTAAGAATAGTTCAAGTTTTATAGAGAAGGACTACTCTAATGGAGCTAAATTTCTCACCGTGTTACCAGATGGTTCGTCACAAGTTTTGTATCCTTTTACATGAAACCACTTTTCAAACAGAATGTGAAGATCCATAATGTTTGCACTTGCATACCAAGGAAATATAAATGTATTAAATCTGTTTTTTTTTCTAAGCCATTTCAGAATTCATGTGTGTAATAATAACTAAAGGTTTTTTGGGGTAGAATTTGTATAAATCATGTGTTTTCCTTATTATCATTGCATAGCTATCCATCAGGAAACTTGGCCATCATTATTTTCAGGTGTGAGAAGGAAAGTATTTGTATAATACATGATGATATCATAAATCCTGTTTGTCCAGTCAGAGCTCTTCTACAGTCCGATGGCAGAGCCACTTGTTACCATGGCAATGGCAGCATTTGGTAGGTTAAAATTAACATTACTGTACGCTACAGTTTTGAACCTCCCAAGATCTAACAGCGATGAAGGTTATGGGACAACTCACTAATGCTAACTAATCCTTGCTAATAACTCATATTGCTAACTCGCTAATTCAAACTCCATTGTAAAACATATGTGTATCATGTCAATTGAATAGTAAAAATTAAAATGACAATTGAATCTGCTGTTTGCCTGAAAACTGTTTCTTGTGGAGCAGGCTGAGTATGGATGCTTGGGGTGGGCGGAGTCTAGATGAGAGAGGGAGAAAGACCCAAACATGGAGTTGGACAGACCATAGTCAAACGCCAACATTCCTGAGACCAATCTTTCTGTCGCTCAACAGAAACATAGGGGTTCGGGTTCTTGGGCAACAGCTGGTGTTTGTGTCTTTCCTTGCTTTGGGACAGCAGGCCAGGTTTAGAGTAGGCAGCTGCATCTCGGTAAGACAGTGCACAAGCATGACTTTGAATTCTAAAAGAACATGCTGTTCTAAAATCATATAGTTGATTTAGTGTCCATTAATGGCAGGTTAAAATATTAAAGATGGCAAAACCTTTCTCCTAATGTAAATCATTATCTTCTATGGCATCAAGGTTTCCTTATTCTTTTTGCTATTCAGTTTACTCAGAGATTATACTGTAACACATGGGTGTGATCAAAACACAGACCCAACTTCTCATGTCATTTAAAAAGATAGTTAAAATTAGCATTTTTCCACCATTTACTCACCCTCATGTCATTCCAAACTAATATGACCATTTTTTCCATTTTGTCTTAGTTGTCTTAGATGTCTTGTTCATACAAAAAAAATCTATAGGTTCAAATGATGTTTGGTTAACAACGTACTTTAAAACATCTTTTGTGTTCCACATAAGCAAAAAGTCATACTGGTTTAGAATGACAAGGGGGTGAGTAAATGATGCAAGAATTAAAATTTTTGGGTGAACTATTCTTTAAAAGAACATGAAATACATTTTTTGCCATATTTTATGTCATGTTTATGCTATGTACAGTATTTTTTAAACCACATGTATAATTGTAATATATAAAATTATCCTAACAAAGATATCGCCATTTAAATCTGTAGCTCTTAATCACCTTAATACTTTAATATCAATCATAAATTTGATCTTGTCAGGCCCATCTCGTGTATTGTACTTGCTCTTAAGGTCGCACAAGCTAAAAGTTTTGTCTTGCAGTTCACAGAACATAACAAACTTCCTCAACCACTCATGTGCAAAGAAGAACTAGTGCTTCTTGCATGCAGAGTTGGCCTTCACATGGCACTGATACGGTTACAGCAGTGCCAGGCCTTCCCAACCAGCTCCACACACCTGCAGGTCAGACCTCCACCCTTCCTCCACTCACTGGTCCGAAGGCTGAGAAATCTGAGCCTCAGAGTGCAGATGGATGAAACAGACAAGACCTTTATCCAGCGCTGCCTGAAGTCCTGTACATAAACTTATATTGTAACATTATAGAGCTTTACTCTATAGATGACATCACAGAATATCCTTAGGCCAACTTGAATAACTTAGAATTAGAAAAACATTCTACTAATTAGTAAGAAAATAATGCACAACAATAACTACCAAATGTCTGTAAAGCAATTAAAGAAACAAATTTACTTGATTACAGTGTAGAATTCAGTAGACTGTAAACTGCGAAATAAGAGGCTTCCAGAACAAAGACTACATTAAGGTTCTTAGATTGTGAGGGTAATAAGATTATACTTTTCACCTAAGGTGATCTGACAAGAACAGACTAAACCGGATTAAAAACTAGGTTACTGACAAGACCAATGATTTCACTATATGGTTTGGTGTGTTTAGTAAACAGAAGTGAGTTTCACAAGTTTGCCTGCCCATACAGTCTTAATAGTCAATGGTATACAAACCTAACTTGCTGTCCTTGAATGGGTGCTCGAACATAAGGTTCAGCTCAAACTATACTCCCCCACAATAGAGCTGAACAGAGGAGGAATAAGAGTACTGAAGGCAGATTAGGGAAGGAGGAGGGACTCTATACTATATTTGCAGAGATGATTGACAGCACTAAATGTTTAGGCTCCTCCCAAAGTTAATTTCTTATTAATTCTTACTAACTTTTTAAGATTTACACTTTATACTTGATTTATACTTGAAATGTAATTGTAATATAGCTGCAAAGACTCTGTTTGCAAGCCACTGTTCACAATAAAGAATAATCTTATTTTTTATTTTATTTTCCTTTTAGTAAACCTCTTAAGCTATACAAAGCAATATAAAAATCAGTGCTTAGAAATATAATTAACGTTGCTTAGATATTAAATTATGATAAGACTGGTGTATAAATTAGACCTCATTCAACAATAATTTAAATAAATCACAAGACCAAGTTTTAGCCATACAGCAGAATTAAGAGAAGACAAAAAGTGAAAAGATATGCAATCAATTATTTGGTCACTTTGCTAACCAAACATAAAATATTTGATTACATACTCCTTGCGAACATAAATCCCGAACAAGATGTGATGCAATCATTTATATGGCCACTGTCGTTGCCTTGAATCCCTCATCAGCCTCTGTAGGCAGGGCATCTCAGAGGGGCGTGGTGAGCAGAACATCAGGCGTGCGCTAGTAGAGTCTCTACTTTCAGCACAAACCTTCATAAAAGTCACCTCACAACCGCAGAAGAGCTCCACTTCAAAACTAAAAGAACGTAAACAATAGAATCATCAAACTGACATACATTTTTAATATAAAAAAAACTCCAATATTTTCGTTGATCTGGTGGTCTCACATACGTGGAGAGGTCCTAGGCTCCAGACAGTGGTTTCGAGACGATGGTTATGAGCGATGGTGTGGCAGTGTGTCCATATGTACGTTCATTTTCATTTCATTTTCCAGAATTTGAACTAGTTGCTGCATAGAAGGCAAGTGGCCTGACTCCAATTTGGACCAAACTGGAACATCTAAGCAAAGAATCCAAATCCCAGTGTTACCAAAGCGACTGTCTAAACATTTCTTATTAAACTTAATAACAAACTTCAAGATGGAAACTAAAAGCTTTTATAATTTTACAGAAATCAACATGTTTAGATCACTAATGCTAATGATCTCTTTTTGAGATTAAGTTACATTTCAAGTTTTGAATGCAAAACATGTACAGACTTACCGTTTAGCGTGATTTCAAAAGCACCTGTAGACATACACTGATTTTCAATCATATTGCTGAAGAAGAACACCATCATGCAGGCATAAATCTAACAAAAGAATAAGGCCATTAAAGTTTCTCTCTACATTAGCATTGCTACAGCTAACAGCATGTTCTGTGCTCTGCTTATCCAAGTAGAGACAAGTGTAGCTAGTTTGCATATTCAAATTTACATTTATGCATTTGGCAGATGCTTTTATCCAAAGCGACTTAGTTAATTCAAGTTACACATTTTGTCAGTGCATGTACTCCCTGGGAATCCAACCCACGACCTTTGCGTTGCTAGCGCAATGCTGTACCAACTTAGCTACAGGAACTACTAGTTTGCATATGATTTGTTTGCCAATTAAACATGTATGCTCAATGGATGTTACAATAAATGTTTATTCATAATAAAATAAAAGTTTAAGACTACTTCATTGTCTTATCACAGCTACACAGCCACTGTATCACTTTAAGCCCTCTAACCTCAAGTCACTTGGGGCAAAGTTATTGTCTTAATGAGGTCCATGGAGAAAACTTTTATATTAGACCCTCTGGGTCCTGTTGTATCTTCTATCCAAATGCCACTAACCACATAGGACTGCTGTTCAAATAGCCCGATACAAAAAGTCAAGGACTGAATCGAACCAGTAATTTATATTTATGTATATGGTGACAGCTTTTATCCAAAGTGACTTACAGTGCATTCAAGTACAAGATGTTCTATTGGATTGTGTTCTTGGTATTTAAATGCATGATTGCTGTTGTCAGCACCAGGCTCTACCAGTTGCCCTACAGGAATCCTATAATACCAAATTTCAGAAAAGTCTTGCCTTGTTCTCCTGACTCCAAACCCAGAGGCCTGGAGCCTGAATGCCAAACAGAGCAAATGGATCCTTGCCCACAATGATCACTCCTATCAACAATAGCTTGAACACCGACAGAAAGGAAGCAATGTGCCTGGTGAAATGAAGAAGAGAGACCACATGAATGTATTTTATAAGAGCTGGAGAGATTTGTTGAGAGAAATTTTCCTGGTGTAGAAGGAAGTATAGCATATAGTATAGTGTGTCACTAATCACCAAAACTATTTTCCACAGTTTTCCACAGTGGTTTGCAATCCATTACCTGTAGATAGGCATGGGAAGGTAGTTCTCCCCTTCTATGCGGATGTCTGGGTACCGCTGGTACAAAGCCTGCATGTACTCCTCAAACACCCGCTTGTATCCTCAGGAGACGCTGCAGGACAACAAACAAGACAAAAGACACTCTTCTGAGCCTTCACTACAACAGAGTGATGAGCAATAAAAAAACTTTCTGCAGCAACTATACAATCAATTGTGCCATTTCAGATTGTGATAAATGCCTTACTAATTGATTCTGCCCTCTTCAGATTAGGCTAATAAAACAATACAAAATTAAATTATTACGAGTACAGGAGCACTAATGACTAAATGAGGACACACGCACTAATGGGCTAATCCTCAAATAAGAGCTCTCCACTTAACAAAGGATTACAGGCCGATTATAACAGTGCTGAGGTTATTTTCAAAGCCCAATAGCCATCTGAGACAGTTTAGCGCGTGTGTGCATAGTGTCAGGCCTCAGCAAGCATCTTTACCGCTAGCTGCTTAAAAAACACATGTTAGATTTTTGTGCCAGCTGAAAATCAAACAGCGTTTTGCTGTCATCAATGCGCTCAATGTCATTATACAGTCATCGGCCTCTTCCGGTGATCGGCCGGCAGAAAGCGTCTCTTACAAATCTGAAATTTTCACTCTCCAAATCTGAAATTTTACTCACCAAATCTGAAATTTGAGAAGTGGTCCTGTAGCAAACTGCATCTTCATTTTCTTTACGCCACTGTTATCCGCAGAAGCGATGTAAAGAGAACAGGCCCATAATGTTAAAACAGAGAGAAGCAGCCAACGCATCTTCACCGTTGATAATCTTAAACTACACTGAAATCAGGAAGTGGGCAAATGAATTTCATACGTGTGTAGATGGAAGACGCGCTGTGATTGGTTCTGGTCTGCGTGACGTAACACAGGACGATTGACTGTTTATTTTAAAGATCAGTGTGCAGTATTTATTTACATTTATTCATTAACAAATCAAATACTTGTAAAGTGATGCAATTAAAAGCAAGATATTATTTTTTATATTTATTTTATATTAATATTATGGAATTAAACTTAAAGTGTTTAAAAAAGTACTCAAGGTCGATAATCAATTTAAATAATAATAAAAATAATAATATTTATAGTAAATAACATCGTAAATATTTATTGTAAATATAATCTTTTAATCCACAAAGTTTTTTTAAAAAATGGGTGGGCCAAATACCAGCCCATTTGCGATTTTCCGGTGTGGGCGGGGCTTAAATTTTGAGTACGTAGACAAAAATCCCACCATTGTCTCTGACCATAGTTTGTATCTGGTAGTTTTGTAACTGTCAGTTGCTAGATCCCTGCTACAGCCT
>JAZGTI010007076.1:0-22279 GCA_036877585.1 Botia kubotai | reverse complement strand
ACGACACTTCTCCACACTACTGTATTGTGTGCCTGTCTCTGTTTTACACTCCCTCCTCTCTGAGTCTGTCCCCCTCATTCATAATGAATGCTGTGGTGTTGAGGTTCAGCTGAGGATGGAACGCGTTGGCCCTGTCGGGCACCAGGCTTTCACTGAGGAAAGAGAGAGAGAAGCCTTTTGATTTAGGCTGAAGTGATGGCGCAGCTACACTCACGACACACAGAGACAAGTCAAGTTTATGTTTATCTCAATACGAACCAGTATAATAAAAATGAAATTTCATAGTGGGGTTTAATTGTCTAATGCCACGTTTAAAATCTAGATTTGTTCTCCATTTTAACCTTAGAGTTAATACATTTGGAGAAACAATACAAATGGAGAAACAATCTGAAATGAAGAAGATATTTTAGAAGATATTTCTAGGTCAATAATCAAATACTCAAATATCCTCAAGTCAGAGTACATTTACAAAGGTCAGATTTCACTGCTTCCATTAGAAAACACACAATGCTGTCTGCAAGTCTTTCTGGGATAACATGCATCATTTGGAGAATTTGTGAAATGTATAGTTATTTTTAAATCAACTTTTTACTGAAATTAGTGTACTTTTACAATATAATTTGTTACTAATGAAGAAAAGTAAAATATTATTAGATACTGAATACTGAGATCTTAGTATTCAGTAGATACAGACACAAGATTTTTCTCCTGAAAGGTTAATGAGTTTCACTGTGTCTGTTGTTGCAGGGAGGCGACTAAAAAGCGCGCTCGCCAAACTGGAACATTACTACACCATGGTACCACTACTGCTGGAAGGAACAGAGCAGCGACCAATCAGCTGGCTCAACTCCAGGGTAAGAAAGAGCACTACATGTATATGTTGTGGCTGCATGAGTTTTGTACTTGTAGTTTTCTGAACTACTAGAAAGTCATTTGCACGTTCTTCATGATGTCATTTTGCCAGTGGATATTTTTATATAATATCCAATATAATGGACATTATTTTGAAAAAATGCCTGAATTCTGTTGTTTTAAAGGAGATGTGCTGAAAGGCTACAGTAGCTCGCAAAGCTAGTGCATGAACAGGAAGCTGTTTAAATTTATATTGCCCTTCAGTTTTTAAATTAAAGTCTATGTCTCATTAGCTGGATATCGTCAAATCCACCAGTAATAACAAGCTTGGTAAATGGGATGTTTGTATTGATGTTTAGGAGGCCAAATTCTATTTAATATGCTCTGGTGAATACACTTTGGGAATTGTGGGATTGATGCATATCCGTTGATGTGTTGAAAGTAAGCCAGTCGTCTGTCTACTGGGTCAATATTTTAGGTTACGCGGGTAAGTAATTAAACTAGCAAAATCAAACACAGCCCGTAGTTACAATAAGGCTATACATTAGCACAACCAAAAAAATTCTGTTCTGTTTTTGCCCAGAAATGTCTTCGGGAAGACTATGTCATCAGAACCCACTAGAAAATAAAGTCTGTGTCCCAGTACTGATGAAAGGTTAGAAATGCAGAGCAAATTAGTTCAGGATGTATGACTCTCATAGTCTCTATAATTTTTGAGCTGCCGACTTTTAGCTCTTAAAGGGTAATTTATGAAAATGAGTAAAAGGTCTGGCTGCCAAACGACACCAGAGGCACAGCGACTGACTTATGAGGTGATGAATCTCGAAAACTATTGTGTGGAGAACATTAGATTAGATTAACTGCCTGAAGCTGTAGCGACATTGTCACAAAAAAGTCACAAGGACTTTGTCATTAAGGCTTAATTGATTTTACTCTCAGTGCTGAGTAACTTGAGCTTTGATGAATATTACAGTCAAGCTTCTGTTGTAGCTCATAGACATATGGCACCAAGAGGCCTTTCGCTGGGCATTTTGCAAGTTGATACAGTAATATCATGTGATCATGGATGCTTTGGCATCATAAACGAATCAATCAGAGCTTTCTCAGTACTGTCTTTGGGGAAAGTTCTGGAAGTTTTGAAAATGCTTGGCTTATGGTAAATTATAGCCGTGATTGTAATTAAACATTTGCAGGTGGAGAAGGGCATTGTGGTGAGGGGCGTGTATTTCAGACAGGAAATCCACTGTAAGTAAAGTGCCCGTCAGTCTGTACCACAAGTGGTCGACTGATGAGCCAAAGTCATTCCACTCAATCAGGAATAATAGAAGAGGATATGCTCTTTCAACTGCTTACTGTGTATAAATACGTGGCCATTATATTATTATAAAAGAAAGGCCAAAAGCTAACCAAAAATATTTATATATGTGAGTTTGTTTGTATGGATCTGTTTTTATATATATACTGTATATATATATATATATATATATATATATATATACCCAACCCTTATAAAAATACTGTGGTACAGTGGTTGTATCAGATCGTAATACTGTGGTACTAAGTGATTGCCATAAAAACAAAACAAATTATATTTGTTGGTAAATGTGTGTTTGTGCCAGCTCAAATCCTATATCTTATGTTTCTGAATGTGAATAAAGAAGTGCAGTATATACCCACATTAGCCTTGGCCCTGTTCTGAATGCTCGGTATATTATTATGTGGAACAATGACATTTGGAAGGCTTTATTCTTGTGGTTTTGCATGCTGTGCCATATCAAACCCGAACCTCTGCAGGTGTGAAGACTGTGTGTTTTATGATTTATTTTAAATTGGCTGAAACAGATAAACAGGACATGAGGTGATTGTTTCTGTTGTGTTTTGTTTTCACTTATTTAGATTCCTCCTGCTTCACTGCACATCCTGATCCAGACAGAAGAAAAGCAGCTGATCTTGTCTGTGGAGAAGAACCAGTAAGTTTTCATCACAAAGTATACAATGGCTTTCACTGACAGTCACAACACATACTGTGTTCCAGAATGTAGTGAGCTGCCTATGTAGGCATGCAAGCACACTCGCGTGAAGATTGTTCCTATAAGGAAAGCATTTCAGTTATACCTAATCTTGGCCAACACTCTAAAGCAGCCATGCATGTATCCTTCACAGAAAAGGCAATCCCATAATGCATTTTAATTCAACACTGAACATGAAAATGTAAAATTTTAACCAATATTATTATGCGTTATATGTATTTGTATGCTTATTATTAGGTAGAGCTTTCCAGAAGGGTCACTAATGATGTTTGTTGGCCTCAGGGTGTGATGTGAGGTACCTCACAAAATGTTGGAACTGAATTGTGAAACATTCGCCATCCATAGTGTTTTGCAAAAGCAATGCTGAGTTCCAGCAAGGTCACAGTATGTTCCAAATTCTGATCCCGTCTGAGGGAGAAATGCATTATGATTCTGTGTCACTGTGTATTACTCTCACACACAAGCATTGTTAAGGAGAACGCATCTGTGCAATACAGTATGTGGTGTCTCTGGCTGTCATTCTGTCTGTGTTTGTGTGTTTATATTAAGACCTCAGTTATCACTAGACAACTACAGTTATCAGAAATCAACTTCCATCAGCTTTTGCTGTTTATGCTGGTGTGGTGGAAGTTTGTACAAAAACAAGATATTTTAAAATAACTTTTTGTTTCCTTTTTTTAATGTGTGAAAAATGAGTTTGGGTTTTGCCCTACTGAAAAGACCAGCCTTGCTGGTCACTACCAGAGGTTGTGTTTTGGATTCTGTGTGGTGTTGTCCCTATAAAATGCCCTAAATGTACTAACCAGCAAACTCTCTTGTTGTTATTTTGGTGGTGAATAACATGGCTCGGCTGGTCAATCAGCACCCAATTAGCACTAGCCAGCATAAACTAGCTTGAAACTATATGGAAATTCATTATGGTCTAACCTGGTCTAACCTTATATTTTCTTCAAATATACAGTTCCATTCCGAAATACACAATGCTACAGTGTAAAATGGGTTGTAAACATTTTGTTGACAATAGGTTATGTTAGACTAATTGGACTAATTAACTTCTTTTGTGACACGATTCAATTGTATTGAATTTCTTTAATCTGCAAGTCAGTAAATTCATTCTTCTGTCGAACTAATTGAAATTCAACATCCTGTGTGGGTTGGCTGGTTAGCTAATTCAAATTAAAAAAAAGCCTGTCTGTAAATTGAGAATTTTGCCCAACTGTGTCTTTAGGAACCCAGTGAAAAATGTCTTTGTGTTGGCATTGCTTATTTTTAAGAGTTAGAGTTAGAGTATGAGTCGACACAGAAACTCCAGGGATTGGTGTCCAGGGACTTCTGATATGGACTGACCTTCTCTGTACATTAAGCTGAGTTCAAATCTTTCCCACAGCAGAAAGACAAACATCATCACTCATCCAGATATATGAAAACACAACCCAGGACAGAGTCATTTTTTCTGGAGGACCACAGGTTTTGTCAGTGGATCAGCACAGTAATCATAACTGTAAAGAGGCTACAATACAAATGTCTTCTGTACAGAAAGGTTTTTGAAATCCAATACATTTCTAGATTGTTATATATGGGGCTGCTTTGAAAAGTCAGCTTTTGAAATCTCACAAGCCCGCAGGTGATTCTTCACAGATAAATGACCTTTATACTTAACAAAATAAATGGCAATGCCTCAAACAAATTTGCACTTATCAGCTACAGCGAAACAGATCCTCTGCTTACTCACTCTAGCTGTTTCTAAAATCCATTTGATTAAATGCTTTGATAGTTTCCATCCCTCTCTCGCTCTCTCTCTGACACAGACATTTGTCTGGCCCTCTCCTGAACTGATTTTCAAATGAATTCTTTTGATATTCATTGTTCTTCACCTTGTGGAGTTCTCAGCCTTGTATTCTCTCAGCAGACGTGAGCATTACAAGACCACAAAGTTCCCTTCAACTCCCTTCCACTCACAATGAACAGGAAAACTGACTTCTCATTCAAAGGATTTTCCAAATGAAATGCCTTTGGACTGTGTGCGACGGGATTTGAAGAGATTTGAGGAGAGCTCTGTATCTTTGATAACTTCTAATCAGCAGGTGCCCGGTGAGGTAGCAGATTTGCTATGTTTAATTTGCTTAGCTGTCCTGAGGCACATGTTTCTCTCAAAGCAGCTGTTGAAATGAAGCCTGTAGCATTGAGAAAGGTGTAGCCAGTGAATGTGTAAATAAAGACATTTTAACCCACTTAGTTTAGCTGTTTCGGGAAACTACTTTACCAATGTACAAGCTACTCATAAGGTAGCAGTTTAGCTATTCTTGTTGTTGCAAAATAGTTGCAAAATATCACAAAGTAGTTGAGCTCATACAAGCTATTTAAGAGTCATATTATTTCATGTAGTAAATTATAAGTGTTGATCAGTTATTTTTTGTTTATTTATATTGATCAGTTTATTTTTTAGTGCACATGCTCTGACGTGTTGCGCACTGATGCTCATACATTAGATGAGAGTTTGAATCAGGCTTGTGACAGAGAAAAATAAAACCGTAAATGAAAAAAAGAGTAGTTAACTTAATTTTTATTCAGAAACAAAAGATGTTTCACAATGCTGTAGAGACTGACAAAAATGACGTGATGACTCATAAATGAAATAATAAATTGCTTTTTGAGCAAACCAGTTTTCTCAAATTAATTGAACCTCTCTGGTTCAGTTAACCTCTCTGAAAGAGAGAGAGACTTTCTTATTGTGTTTGATTATTGCCTCAGCTTACACAGTTTCAAGCAAGAGAAATAGCACAATTTTGATGAGCTACTGTCCCGCTACCAAAAAACTTAGAATTAGTTAAAAAAAAAATTGTTTACAGTGCTGTAATTTAGGAATTCCAATGGGCCTTAGAATTGCAGTGGATTCCTGCTGTGACATTGTTTTATATTCAGGTATTCTCACCAGTTTCTGTCTTCAGCAGTTTTTAGACTATAAATCTTGATGATGACATTTAAGGCCACATCCTGGGCATCAAATCGGTCAGAGTCCAGTGATGTAGGAAGATTTAAACAGTGGCTTATTCTGATCAACACAAACAGACGTTACAGAGGAAGAGACAGAGCGTGTGCCATTCAAAAACTTCCTTTCATTCTGCCAAACAGGAAGGAGCTTAGCCACAGCTCACAAAACATATTCCTGGGACAGCTACAAAGATTGTCATAGAAACTTGGACTCTGTCTGTGATTGGATGGGGGAGGAAGGTTTGTTTTTGTGTGACAATGGCATCATTGACTCTCTGCTCAGATGCCAGACTGTACCACATCTAATGATCTGAGTCTGAGAGCAAGAGAAACACATTATTACCAAAGCACCATTAGAGTCCACGTGTAATTCTGTTGTTAAAGGCAAGAATAATGATGAGGGAGTCTTTAGCAACACACACAGTCACACACAAACATATCCCATCTTTCATGACATTTGAACTTTAAACACAAATTCAAAAACAGATTATGAGTTTTTTAGACAAGAAGGAGACTAAAATTATTATTAGACTAAAAATAAGTAAAGGAGGAGGTTAACTTTTAGAAAATACTAATTGTTATTGGAGGTCAAATTGGAGGTATTGACCTCAGGAGGTCAGACTGGATAATGCTGTTCTTTGGGGTTCATAATTTTTCTATTCACTGGTTAAAATGAAAAGGAAATGTTTTACATACATTCTCATTTGTGTAGACTACAATTGTTATTTACCATTTCACTCAATAAGTGTTGCTGTGGAGGAAGGTTGTCCTTCACGTTCATTTGTTTCTTACTCTATAGAATGCATGAAGAACAGAACAAGATGGACTGATATCCTGTGAACAATGATAAAGGAAAATGAGTGTGCAGTATATAGTGTGCAGACATTCAATTATGGACTCACTTGTGGACTCGCTTGTGAACTTTCCATCTGTTGCAAATTACTCCTCTCAGAGGCTTCAATTATTTCTTCTGTCTTCAAGCTAAAATTAATAACATGGTGTGTCGTATGTAATCAGGATTTTTAGAGTGTGCAAATGTTGGAGAAAGAGAGACAGAGAGAGAGAGAGAGAGAGAGAGAGAGAATAATAATAGCAAAGGATAAAGCAGAGGATAAAAGATGTCACCAACTGTTAAAGATATATAAAGGCTATGATAGGACCACACACAAAAATTAATTAATTAATTAATTAAATATAAAAATCTTAATAATAAAAATCTTTGAAACCTTAAAAGAAACCTTGTCAGTTCAAAAAAGTGAAAACACAGCAAATTGGATTTAACTTAGACCTAGCAACTGCCTAGCAATGCAGTAAGAAACGCTCTGAACATCTTAGCCATCGCATAGCAACACCCTGGCAACCACCCACAACTCTCTAGCACCATTGAGTTTAGCACATGCAAGCACTTGTAGTTGTAGTTGTGCAATTTATCATTCTTACAACTACATAATTAAGTTTATACTTAAAACCCAAAACATATATTTTGCTGTTCGAGATTCTGGTTAATCTCTTCAACTGTTATCCTTCAGAACACATCTTTGCAAAAGTCTTCTTCTATTTTTAAAACCAGTTACTATTTTGCCTAAAGCAGCCTCCCTCTCCTCCCCTTGCAACTCAATTACTTTGCAAAAGTGTTTTTGTATGTCATGTTTTCTTCCTGTTCTTTGCATTTGAAAGCTTAATATGTAATTTACCTGTAAGAGCGTTAGTCAAGAACGACCGCATGTACAGTGCTCTGCATTTGACCTCTGAAATGAGGCTGTCGGAGATGGACAATCACAATGAGTTGTGTGTGTATGTGTGTGTTGTCACAATATCTACAGTGGGTGGCAAGGAATGTGATAGAAAGAAAATAAAAAAACGTAGAAAAACAGGATGAATTATGCTAATGCAATTTGGTTTTCACCGTCCCTCAGTGAAGGCTGTATTGCTCATTTGAGATATTGTATGGATTGGTTTGTTGTCAGCAGGCTGCTGAGGTGACAAAGAATAAGGGCGAAACAGGGTGCTCGCAAGTATATGGAAAATTATGCTTTTCTGCATTATTTTTCTCATATGGCTTTTATGAAGTATAATGTTCAGAGTCCTTGGCTTTATTTATCTAAGTCAGCCAATTCACAGAAGCCATTTCAACCTTGGAAAGTGAGGAAATGCAGGTTCCTATCAGATATATTTTTAATAGTCAAGTGGCAATATAAGTTATGATGTCTCCTCAGCGTATACTGACTAATGGTTTGTGTACATCTGCACTATTGTGCAGGATATATATTATTGTTTCATTATGTCTAAATAAAGCATATTTTATTTCTAAAATATGCAGACAGCTACATTTCTCAGATACATTTTGTTCTTTATCTGAAACACACCATAAGAATGTCATCATTTTTTAAGGCTGTGTTAAACTTGAGTACTTAAAAGTAAAGTGTGTAATTTTTTATGTAAAATACTTTTTTCTCCCCCAGAGAAAACTACAATTATTAAATACTGTGGCTTTGTAAGGGTGTCAGAAACATGCTGTTGCAGGGCTTGCTTCTGTTTTGAAGAATATGCAGACTGTGGACATTGGCTGGAGAGGTTGTGAGTTCACCTTAGTGGAGAATTAGTAGATGTTGTTAATTGGGATTGTTGTTAATTGGGATTAACTGCTTTTTATAGTCTTTTGCGAATGTTACATGTTAGACTGTACGATATCAACACTGTAAGATTCATCACAAAGCCAGCTAATCAGCAGTTGGCGTACATATCACACTGAAACCACAACAGGTTTCTTCACTGAGTGAAGAAACCTTAAAGGCCAGCTGTATAGTCTCACTTCATTTTCCCAGGAGTCTTTACCAGCTGACCCCCGTGATCTCATCACTGAAGGTCAACAGCCAAACCAGGAAGTGACCCGGGAACAGCAAAAAATAGAGGAAACGCATCAGTGCAAAACAAGGGGATTTTCAGAAAGAGAGAGAGACCATGAGAGAGCTGAGAAACAATGATGTGAGCATTGTATCCAAAGGGAAGTTTCTTACAGGAAGCTGATAAGAGCTGCTGGGTAAAGTCTGAGTGATTTTTGCTGCTGCGTTGAGAACCTGTGCCTCAAATGCAGTAAGTTACATCTCTGATGGATCTCTGGCCTGAGGAATTAGATCTCTTGAGCTATTTCTTTTGCTTTTCCTGTTTCTTAACCCTGTTTACACCTGGTAATAACATTTGCCTTGGGTGATCCAAGTGAGCAACGCATCACTATTTACACCAGATTTTTACGTGCATCTTAAATGTACTGCAATGCACATTTCAAAGTGGTCCATCATTGTTTTCAAAGTCTCATTAGAACTTCCGCTATAAATGCGTTGTGTTCTCATTTGTATCAGATGTGGTTTAAGTGATTATAAAAGGCTTGGAACCCTATTTACACCTGTATTCAGTTCTGTCCACTTTTGACAGAATCTTTCTCTTTGCTTTCATTCAATTCATATTTCTCTCCCTCTCTCTCATCCATCTTTGTTACTTTTTGCTCTGCGCTAGCAGCAGAACAGCAAGCTGACCAAACAAAAGCTTCGCTAGCTGTTTTGCTAGCTAGACATCTGGATAATGTAATGAAGAATGCTCTCCAGTGGAGAGGCACTTCTGCCGCATTACTCACTGATGTCTGAAGCTGTGTGATTATTGCACACAGCGCTCGTAGGCTTACTGCTAATGAAGAACTCGATTCTTTTTTACTGAAAACGCAATTGCCTCCAATGCCCTGACCGCTGGCACACTCTCTCAGTCTGACTAATCACACACAGATCAGAGGTACAGTCATAAATAAGGCAGAGGAGGTTGACCAATTTAATGAGCTGAGAAGGGAACTCTATTAAACTAGTTCTGAACCATCAGTGTGTCCATAGAGAGACAGAGCGTGCAAGATTGAGGCTAAGTATAGACAGGCTTAAACATAGACAGGTTTAAATATAGACAGTTAATGGTGTAGAAATGGACACAGAGAAATAGCACATATTTACAAATAGCTGAGGGCTGGAATTCAGCTTGAGTTTTATTATTTTACAAGTCAAGTAGATAATCTGTTATAGTTCCTTCTTCACCCCCTGAGAACAAAGTCACTGAGCTGTCATTTGTGATTTTTATTATGTCTGATGAGTCTCAAGTTTCCTGTCTAAGTATCACTCAACATCACAGTTCAATGATCTCCATGACCTGATTACTCAGGGAACCAACATATGTAACTAAGAGACATTTGAAGGAACTCAACACTGCGCTTGGTTTGATGCTATGGGGAATATAGGCAGTATGGCAATATTTATGCTATAGGCAATAACAGCTACGCCATGCTGACGGAAGCCACACTTGGTGTGTATCACAGCACTAAATGATTACCATAACTATACACTATTTTGGAATATGGTTTGATTACATTTGTGTTGTATTCTAAAAAAACGCTGTCTTAAAACCTGGTATTACGATGCTGCTTTTTACTTATTGTTTTTAGAGATGATATTAACAAAAGTACATTTGGTGTCGGAGTCAACATATAGAATTACACTTTTACATTATTAGACACACTTGCACATAATCATGCTTTCAATAAAGTGCTTCATACGCAGTACAGTGGTGGGCCGTTCTATAAGGACATAAGCACAATGTTACTTTGTCCTTGAATTAATTCTCAGAGGACGCACACACAAACAAACAAACGCACAGGCAGATACAGTGCATTCTCCCATGTTGAAGACAGACCAAAGCAACTGGGTTTTCTGAATCCTTCCACATGCAGAGACTAAGTCACACTGATAGCAGAAGCCACAAAGAGAAGTTTAATCACTCAGGGGGGAGGGAGTGAGAAGACATGTCCTACACAAAGAGAAGATAGGGAGAAAAAGTGAGATTAATCAAATACATTCACATATGTGGGTGTTACATACAGAAACCCGCTAAGTGGGCTAAACTGTTCTCGAACAACACAACGCAGTGGAGGTTTGTATTATTACAGGTGATTTTACATATATTTATCAAAAGTTGTATTTGATTTACTGTGTCTCTTCTACAATTTTTACCATTGATCTTTGCAATAGCTTTTGTTTGTTTTTTTATTCCTCATTTTCACACTATGCGTTTCTGTTCTTTTTGCATCTTTGTATATCTGTGTTCAATATAAGCTGGCGTTGATAGACACAGTGCTTTAACTAGAGAAACCTCTGAGCAAATCTCCCTCACAGACATTTCTTAGTTTGTGCCCAGACGGTAGGAGAAAACGAGAAATTTCTTTAGCTTTGAGGATTTCATGTTGTCCCTCATCCTCAACCATCCCCCACCTCATCCTGTTATGTGAATCCTGTGTAGTGTATTTTGGTGTGGAAAGCTAAATCAATTGGAAACACAGCAGCGTGTGGAAATAGAATTAGGCTTTCAGACCAGCTATGTGCTTTGCAGTTGTGTTTGTAAAAGACAGGGAAAGAAAGAGTCGGTGAGTGAGTGACAGAGAGAGAAAGTGTGAGAGAGAGATAGTGGTTCTGTTTTTTAGTTATGGCATCTGCTTTGGCAAAGCTTTAAACCAGAGAAATTAAAAACTCAATAAAATAAACATAAATCTCCTCAAAGCTGAGTGAGGTGTGAACAAAAGAGGGGACAGTTTGAAAGGGAGAGAAAAGATGCACTCAGTGTTTCTGAGAGATATTGTATTGTGCAATGTTGGCAGATGTGCTTATAAGCAAACTTTCATGTAAAACAATTTCGATGACTCATAACTACAAGACAGAACAGTTTATTAGAAAAAGTGAAAAGACATAAAAAGTCATTGTTTACCATGTAACATACAGTATTGACAGTTTTTACTGAAGTTTTCACTTAGGTGTCCTATTTAGTGCCTGTTAGAGTCGGTGAAAAGAATAAATGGCGACTTTTAATTTCCAGACTGCAAGCAGTGCAATGAACTATCTAATTAAAGGGTCCAAATGGTGTTCAAGACCTCTTGCACTTTCTCACTCATGACATTTTCTCTTAAATGTTTCCCAACTGATTTTTACCCTCTGACTGTTGAAACTATAATAGTCTGATACCAAGTCCATTAACATATGGTTTATCAACCCATATATTCATAAAAAAAACCTAATTAGATTCGTATCTACATGTAATGGATATAATAGTTGGCAGGCTGTTAAATTTAAAGGATCGATTGATATTGATTTCTGTCATAATGGCAGCTTGACTGCTGAGGGCATGTGTACATACAGAATAATTGCGTATTTACATAGCATATTCCTTAATTTACTCGCCTCATAATGAAATAGCTCTTTAAATGATGTGACCGCAGGTGATCTTTTAATGAGCTCTCGATATACCTAAATAAACATGCGGTGTTTGCAGAAGCTGCTTAATGCTAATTAAATGTGTAACAGCTGTGTGGTTGTGTGTGCTATATTTTTTACATTTGTAAACAGTTGTGCTTCAAGTTTCCAAAGTTAAATGATTTGGAATTTGGATATTCGGTTACTTACATCCCCATTTTATATTTTGTATATTTATAGCTTGTAACTGATACGAGCTATGCAATCTGTTGAGAGGCGCACTAGCGTCCGATGCTAAAGTGGCCTTTAGCCTTCTTATTAGCATGTCTGACTCCCTTTTTGGGTTGGGTGGGAGTGCCGTGACCCGGATGGTGTGTGTAACAGATATGAGCTGTGTGGTGTGGAAACCTCCATGATCTCAAGAGGCCCACTAGAGGCTGTGGCCTTTAGCATTTATAATAGCACATCCGACTCTCATTCCAGCTTGTCATTTGTTTGAATGACTTGTCCTGCTCAGAGCAGGTTGAACAGAGCCAGATACAACAGCACTGATACAGTTGTATTGTGCCATTAGTAATTCTTTGAGTGTAGCAAACAAGTGCGATGATTTTTTGGTTCTTCTGAGCATGTTTCAACTGTTCACACATGCTCTGTGTGTTCTGGGAGAGGATTTCAAGGAGATAAGTTGAGGATTAGAGAAGCTCAGTGTCTTATATCTGAAGACACAAAGTCAGGACCTACTTCACACATGCGAGCGTATAGCACTGCCGGCCAGCATTTACAAGTTTTGCTCCTCTGAAGGTTTTATTAGATGATGGCACTATATGTAATGCTTGAACAATATTTGTGAAATTATTTGCTCTGATGCTACAATTCATTTACACGTAACCAACAATGCATGAGAACTGCCTTTGGCACTAGGGGTCAGAGCAGGCATAATTTAATCTGCTTTAATGTGGCATTGCACCTTTACACAAAATTCTAAGCAGGCGCAGGCCCCGAGACTGCTTTTAAATGGTAGCTGTGACCTTTTGAGGGTCACCGTGTGTGCTTACTGGGGCAACTGTGTAGTCAGGGTTGCCCTGGGATGTCAGCTATTTTTGTCGTGTACCAACAGTCAGTCCCTACTTTGAGAAGTCAAAATGGTCCATTACATCAAATATTAACATAGCAGAAGTAAAGGGTATCGGCAGTGGTGCTTCTGTGGCTAAAAGCATGTTTGTAAATTCTTTATTAGCATACCACACCTCAAGACTTATTTGTGACAAGAATGTTTTCAGGAGGAATGGACACAGTAGAGTTTAGAGTTCAGCAGTAGAGTGGTGCGTGTAGATATGGAGGTCATAGTCACGGTCAGTGTTGATAAAGCTACTAACTGCAGCTTTTTACTTGATTTAAAGTTGTTAATCTACAGTTAAGCTAGTCTTTAAAAAGTAGTTAGCTACACTATAAGCTACTAGCAAAAATAGATAAGTACATTATAGCTATTCGACTTTAGTATATTAATATTTATTATTTACCTTTATTTTTGACACTAAACATAAGATTTAAACATTTAACATGTTAAATATAATATATCAACATATAAATTAAAACAAATGACATAATTGCTTCTGAGATTTTTGCACAGGAAGTTGGTGAATAACTATTTTAACTGGTAAATTTGTATTAACATAAATCAACTGACTAAATACTGACTAAAATGAATCAGACTTTTTGATGCTTTCCCATGTTACATTGCTTTTCATTGGCTAAAGATGCTAAACTAAAGTAGTTAAGTTAATACTGTCACTGCATTCAGTTATTTTCCTGCTTGTCGCGGGATCTCCAAGTGGAGTAATCTACAGCATTTTGAATGACATGTCTCATGTCCATTTTTAAGCATTTCCAGTCAAAGCGCTTGAGGCCTATTCCATACTCAAACCCTTAGCGGCAGTTTTACTTTAGTAATATTATTCCCTAATTGGAATATTACACCACAGACACCATTCCTTGATGAGTCACACTTCCCTGTGGACGATTGTCCACATTCCCTTGCTCCTTGTTGCATAGCACTGAGGGAGTCACACCACATTTGGGAATCCGGGTGCTTGTCACAGCGGTTCATCCCGGAGAACATCAAAGCCTTTCAGCCGAAGTCTTTGAAGTTAATTCCAAAACAACAAACTGCTCCTTCACACTTGTGTGAATCAAATCGAGAAGAATGAGAATTGGACTAGAGTGCTATCATTACTGAAGGATGGTCTAATGAAATTAGACAAAAAATGGCCTTTCTCACAACAACCATAGAGGCAATAGCTGGTGTGTTTTACTAATATGTTAGCCAAAGGTGTAAACCAGGCAGGTACATGATGTATAAAATGAATACAAAATGACGTTTTGCCTGAAGAATACAAACATGGTTTCTGTTTTCAAATGCCATTGTTTATTTGACGAATTTGTACTGTATGTATACAAGAGGATAATTACGGTATACACAGGCCCAGAGGAAAAATCTGAGTGTCGGTGTGTGATTTTATTTCATAAGCTTCTGTCAGTAACAGAGTAGTTTTCAACAAGCTAAATTGTTATTGACTTGATTTAATGTGCAACACTGTAATTGAGTTTAAATATGTCTTAAAGAAAGATTGAAATGAGACTTTCCGACGATTTGATGTACATTGGAAACCTACATCATCTGGAACACATTTGTGCTCAGACACACACTGTCCCTTTAAGAGCCAGCTGCTTATTTCATGGTGAGGTGATTACATTTGGATTTCATCATGTCAGTACCATGTCACATGTCACTTTCCTATCAGTAATGTCTGAGCTGTGACTGACCTGTAAAACCCTACTGTACCAACACACACACACACACACACAATACTTGCAGGCACAACTCATAAATATTTTTGTCAAATCTGCCTTGTGTTCCTCTGAGCTGCTTTGTTCTCGTATACACATACATAACCAGTACAGTATTCTAGCTGAAATAGCATTTGTTTGTTTGTATGGTGTCCAAAATTAGACTGTCTAGATGTTGATGAGTTCTGTGATCCCGACACATACGGTGCCCCACTTATCCTGTTTATGTGCTTCTCCAAACAGCAAATTTACTTTGAATTTACTGTGTCACACTTCTCTAATCTGGTCTGCAAATATGGGCCAGTGAAAATGTAACACTGTTGTGAGAGAGTTTTAATTTATATATATTAGTATTTGATATGTTTAATGACAGAAATGCATGATTGCTTGTGTGTGTAATTTATATGCACTTACATAAAACAATCTCCTGATCTGATGTTTGTGTGTCTATTTGATGCAATGCTAAAAAGTGTGTGTGTGTGTGTGTGTGTGTATGTGTTCTGTTCCAGCGGCCTGTTTGCAAGTCATTACACTGAGACTCACTACATGGTGGATGGAAAAACTGTTACGACCACTCACAACTCTACGGTATGTGGAGCTTTAACAGTTTGACATCAACACATATTTGTTTATGCAAGCACAAGACATTAGATTGATAATACTTGTTGGCCTTACTATTAGAGATATTTATTCTAATACCACCTGTAATTGCCCGAAAGCAATTACATTTTCATAACCAGAGGGTTAAAAGTCATCAAGGCCCCTTTGTAAAATTACACATGGTTTACAAAGAACATAACCAAAGAGTTGTCTTAGGCATTAATTTATACTAGGGAGGTGGTGCTCCCTCATACTGCTGTGATTGATTTGTCAAGTGTCTTAGTTATTGGTGCTATTATTGGTTATTGGTGCTTCTAGGATTGGTCAAGCCTGATATGATTCCCCATAGTGAGATACTGAACAAATGTTAGAAAAAGAACCCAGGGTTAGGCATAGCGTGTAAAGCCCTTTTATGTCGTTTTCACCAGCTTAAAAATCTTGTATCTTGCACTAGTGTGTTCTGATTGGCCGTCTTCTCAGAAAACTGGTTAATCATGCAGAGATATGATGTTAACCCCAGGACAAGGCGTTGACATCATCTTCAGGCTTAATTTGGATTATCTGTTGTGTCTTTTCTAATTTATAATTAGACTAGTGCTAAGAACCATAACTGGCAGCTTTGACATGTTTTCAACCCCCTCTTACCAGTCAAACATATGTAAGCTTGTCTATATTATTTCTGCTGGGTATATTTAGCCCTGGTTTATAATCATTTAAGTCTGCTCTGATAACAGTTGTTTACAAAGCTGAGTTTAAAATTGAGTTGTTGTAAAAAATTAGTCTATCAAAAACAGGTAAGAACTGCTTGACAAGACTTTAGTGTGAGTGACAAGAAAATGGTTACTTGATTGACAATCTTATTTTCACAAAGCAGAAAGAACATACTTCAATTTGCGAAGATCGTATGCAAATAAAGAGCACAGACAAGAATAATGGGAAATTTGAGGGACGGGTGCATATTGCCTTTTAGTCAGAATCAGTCGTTTAGCTCAAAAGTTTAAAATTAGATAATAAAACGTCTTAGGTAAGCTTAACTTTGTAAGAACTCTTCAAACGTTTCTGAAAGTTGACATTTTGACATTGTATCCTTCAGTGTATTTCTGCTCAAATATTTTAAAAGTTAATTTCTCACAAGGTCTGTTTTTCTTTTTAAATTCATGTCATGAAAGACAGATCCATAGAAAAGCTCTTTTGTTCTGGTGACCCCTAAAATCAGGACATTTTGAACGAAAAATGACTTGTTTTTACTAATATAAGCCACCAACGTCACTTTGCCAGCCTGGTGTGTTTTTTATTGGGGCCATTAGTTAGTGAATCATCATTTTTTACCTCTGACTGTTTAGATACCCTCTATTTATGGCTGTTTCTGGTACATTCTTTCATATTCTTGGTCTGCTAAAGCTTAAAAATGAAGAAATGGTAGCCACAAGAATCTCCCTCCGACAGCTAAGTTCTGGATTTTTGCTGTCAGGCGTTAATTGATTTTGACAGTGTGACATATTTTTGAGAAGTTTTGTCTGTCTGCGTGAATGGGTGTGAAAATTGATGTGTGTGATGGCAGTTAGCCTGTCCGGTCTGTGGCTACCGATTGGTATTTTCACATAAAAGGGCCTTTGGGGGCTAGCGCCAGCCATAACAGGAGAGAACAGTTTTCCCTCAGACCAGAAGACACTGCCAAACTGTTTGCGGTTTTCATAGGCAGACAGCTGCTTTAGTACGACTATTATGATGTGGCACAATGAAACGCGATCCCATCAGACCATTATTAATTGGACCAACATTTTTTGACATTATCTTGCACCTGGAGAGGCTCTCTGTTCCAGTTACCCAATCATTAAATTTTACAGCTAATTGTTTTTGGAAAGAACTCTCTTCAGCTTGACCTTTTGGCCAGAATTGTACAATTTTTGGATTCTGTTTTATTCTTCTCCTGACCGTGGCTGTGGTTTTTCAGATGAATTGCTTTTACCACGGCGAGGTCCAAGGGTACACGTCTTCTGAAGTGAGTCTCAGCACATGCGCTGGGATCAGGTAAGCACGGTTTTACTGCCATAATGTTCCTGTATCCCATTATAAACTATTCACAGTAATTGTCAGCCATATTAAGTTGACATTTTCAAAGTCGTTAAATCTCAAACGAGTAGCTTGTGCGCTTCAGTGTGGAAAGCTATTACGAATCCTAAGTTGTCAAACATTTACTGCCTCGGTGTTTGTTGTCAGTGAAGCAACGCTTTCTACATGAAGGTGCGTTTAAAAACTATAAAACCGATAAACGTCAATAAAAGCTTTAGTGTCACCCCATGCTTCATTCTCCTGAAGATAAGCACACAATGCTATTGAAAGCTGTAAAATGTAATTAGGAAGAACATTTGGCCATGGTAAATTTGCCGTCTTTAAAAGCAGAATGTGTAAACATGAACCCTTCTGTCTGCAGCACACCGAAGCCCCCCGAGGTGTCTTGGTGATAATTACAAAACACTTACTGAAAGCTTACTGTACAATATCATGTTCATTATCGCAAGCCTTGGAGACCCCTTGGAGGTGGGCAGATAAACCTTTGGTGGTTCACAACATGAGACACTTTGCAAAATGTTGGCATTGCACTTTTTCGATGCAATGAAAGTTAATGGTGACCAAGGGCTATCAAGCATCAAACTGTAGCCCATATAAGCCATATCCAAGTCCTAAGCCAAACAATAGCATACAGATAATATTTTTCCTCTGCTCTTCAAACTTACGGGTTCAACATGACATGAGGGTGACAAATTAAATTAATTTGCATTTTAAATTAACCTCTCCCTTTAAGACTACATCTACCCAGTGTGTCTTAAGGCTATGTAAATGTGGTTGTGGCATGTTATCCTCACTGTGTCTTTTGAGTGTGAGGGTGTAAGGTGGAAGTTTTACTTCTGAGTAAATACAGAATATCAGATTTCGGTACTGTTAAAATGTCGCTGTTAGTACCTTTAAGTTTCATATTTGCAGCCAAAAAATCTGTTATAAATTGCAGGGAAGGTATCATCATTTAATTTAATTTGTCGTTCTTTTTCCAAGCACTGTTTTGAATTATGAGCACGACTCAATATTTTTAATCTATCTTGTTATTACAGTATATTGCAAGTGCAAACTCTCTCTAAATACTATGGCCTAGTTCTTCAAAGCTGTAGCTTTTCTGACATCCTCCCTGCATATGCTAAAGTTTTTCGGTTTTCTCACCCGTGGGCTGTTATTATAGTTATCAATTTATGTCACAAATGTAAAGTCAGACATTTCAAATATCTACAAACACAGACATTCACTATCAGGTGAGTAATGAGGTGGAGAAATTACATTTTATACAACCTGCTGTCATTCTGGAGGAAAAATCTATATCCACCCATTTCCCAGTGATACAAAGACAAACTATTGGATTTATTAAAATGGAGATTTATTGACAGTAGAGTTTATTAAATGGCAGAGGGTCATCTGCTTCTAGTTTTTCAAATATATTGCATTGATAAAAATATAATTACATTAGAATATCTGATATCACTCAAGAGTGCAGAATCTAGATTGACCTCAAGGTTACTTCCATTTTTCCAATTAAGTGCACGCCGTCTTCTTTTGCTTGATGCTAAATGCTTATAAAACATAAATGTCATGTTCCTCAAGGCACTTATCTGACAGTCTTAACTTTTAATAGCTGAGCAATTGAGCTTGTCTTCTGCTAGGGAAAATAATAAAGATCGTCCTCAGTGAATAAATTGGATTTTCAGATAATGTGACGTGTACTTGCCGCTTTAAAACACATGAACCTGATGCTAGTGTGTTAGTATGCTAGGGCGTGTATGATGTGCTTCTACATGTGTGTTTTTATTGTTTTCTCGAATCCTCAGAGGGTTCATCTTACTTGAAAACACAACACTGATGGTGGAACCAGCTTTTGAGCCAGCAAATGACACACATGTGATCTACGAAGGTCAGCACATAGTCTTTCCTTCTGGAACCTGTGGACATGGACACAACATATCTGCTGTCAGCCAAACCAGTGCTGGTGGACTGCCACAGTCATTACACACAAGGGTATGAATGCCTTCTGTCAACAGTTGTCAATGTGCCCACTATTATGACGAGCTCTTGTTTGGAGAGTGTCATTTTTTTTGTCTTGAGAATGAATTAGCATGCAGCATGATTCAGCGTGATGTCTTTGTTAATGCAGATTAGGGGATTGTAGTTGCTCATGCTTGCCATGCATGGTAATAGAAGATTATGATATTTTAGAATATCTTGTCTGTCATTCTGTTGTAGGAATTATGAAAGATAGTAGTCAAACTTTCAGTGTAAAAACCATATTCACTATATATATATATATATATACACACACACACACACACACATATATATACAGTATATATATGTCATATATATTTAAACTGTACAGTCATTCAATAGCCCTGCAATGTGCAATTACTTAGCATGTTTTGGCAATATTCTTCACAATTCTTGTTTATATTTATGTATTTAAATGAGACTTACAGTGCATTCAAGGTTCATTTTATCAGTTAGTGTGTTTTCCATGACCTTGTTATTGATAGCATCGTGCTCTACTGATTGAGCTACAGGAACATGCATGGTGGGTTGCTTCAATTAAATTAATCAGAGCTAATTAATTACAGCTAATCTAGATTTGGTTGTTCTTGTTTTTATTTCAGCTGGATTTGTGCTGCATAACTTTGGACATAAACCTTCACCAGCTATTTATTTTGTCTACAATAATGGTTTGATCGTCCATGTATTTAAACAGCTACAGCATTATTGTTCCTATTTCCTTTTGAATGGCAACCATAAATATCCATAAATAGCTCATAAAATAAATTACAAAGTGTAAATTTGCTAACATAAATCGCTCCCCAGCTAGATAGTCACTCGCCCTGCGTCACCTGCCCTGCAGCTCGGACCCAATAATAGCCGGATTTTGTTGGTAATGGGTCTAAGGTGGGTCACTTACACAATGTTGTCTCTTGTTTTGCAGCACAAGAGGGATGTTCAGAAAACCACCAAATATGTGGAACTCATTATTGTAGCAGACAACAGAGAGGTAGGACTGATGTTTTTTAGAACATAATTTAAAACATAATTGCATATTATTATTTTATTATTTATTGTTGCATATTATCATACTATTATTATTTTACCACATGTCCCCCGTCTCTCTACCTTACCAGACCTGTCACCTAAGCATAAACAAAACAACAGTATAACAAAAATCTTGTAATGTAAATTATGTCTATTGGCACACTATGATAATCAGGGAATAGATGTATATAGTATATATGAAATAACCAATCACATGGCCTCATACTCTTACGCACAACAAGTGCTGTGTGCTCATTGAGAATGACAAGTCAAGGGAAATGTGCTGTCATATCCTTTAATCACCCAAGTGTATTTAGTACTGTACAGTACTCATTGACTCATTGTTTCACCTTGGGAGGCCAAACCAAAAGCAGGTCATACGGGGTGGGCTCTTACAGAAAGTAGGGCATTTTTCCCCGATGATCAGATGGGAAACAGGAAGTGTTGTGAATAAAGTGAGCATTGAATGTGGGAAAAGGAAACTTTGGGCAACAAGAAAGCTGTAGTGTTATTAGGACAGCTGCCTGTATATTAAAATGTGTGTGTGTGTGTGTGTGTGTGTGAGAGAGAGAGAGAGAGACTGCTATGTATAGTTACATGGAACTAAGAAGATACTTTTCTGTATTTTGAATTCTTTCTGCAAGTAAGCTTAATTGATTTCTCATGCAATATTTATTTAAATTTAAAAAATACTTCTTGTATTTTTCCTTGTAATACTTGTTCCTTTAGCTGGTTTACAGACCTTCACACAAACATGCGTTCAGATAGCGGAAGCAATTATGAACCAACAGTGTCTAGCTGTTGTGTTTAGACTGCACATGATCCGTTTTTTAAACTTTGATTGTTAGTGTCCAGCGCCTGTAGCATCAGTGTTCTTAGGTACCTGCTGTTTGACACACTTCTGATTAAAACAGCTCTCCAAATGGCAGTTAAAGATGTTGCCACTTAAATGGTCCTGCATTGCCCAAAACCTGAAGTTTTATACCCGTTACAGTCTAAGTCTCTCACCTTTGTCTTTTTTCTTCTTCTTCAGTTTCAGAAGCAGGGAAAAGATGTGGAAAAGGTCAAGCAGAGGCTGGCTGAGATCGCCAATTACGTAGATAAGGTATAAAGTATTCTGGAGGTATGAAATAGTCTTTCCCTAAATGAATGAGAAAGTCTTATTGGAACTCCAAAATAAGCCGTGATTGACAGAGATGAATGTGAGACTGCTGAGGTAAAGGACGAGCTTTTAAATGAGACCCCTATTGAAAAGAGTATTTTTGGATTATGAATTGACTGATGCTAGACAGAGATATGGATGGATGTGCTGTTTTCTCAGTGAATGGATGGGTCCAGGTTCATTAGGGAAAGAAAGGGGCTTGATTTTGTGTTTGTTCTCTTAGTTTTACAGGGTGCTTAATATACGTGTAGCTCTGGTGGGATTGGAAGTGTGGAGTGATGCTGATAAATGTGCAGTCACCCAAGACCCTTTTACAACCCTGAATGAATTTTTGGACTGGAGAAAACATAGACTGCTGCCACAGCGGCCACATGATAATGCTCAGCTTATTAGGTACAAGAACACACAAT
>JAZGTI010007074.1:0-22283 GCA_036877585.1 Botia kubotai | reverse complement strand
CCTAGAATATGACATATTTTCAGTTGTTTCAGACTTTTTTGTTATGTATATAATTCCACATGTGTTAATTCATAGTTTTGATGCCTTCAGTGTGAGTCCACAATTTTCATAGTCATGAAAATAAAGAAAACTCTTTGAATGAGAAGGTGTGTCCAAACTTTTGGTCTGTACTGTATGTATGCCATAGTTTCTGTTTCCTGTCTCTTGTGTTCCCTTGCTTGTGGTGTTCATTAGTTTTTATTAGCCCCTCCTTTATTGTCTTGGATCCTGATTAACCTAACCTTGTTTGGTAAGCTCCCTTCCTCTTGTGAATATATACTCCCTGGTTGCGTTCAGTTCTTTGGCAGTCCCTGTTTGGTCAAGGTGTTTCTAAGTTCTTCATGTTTGGTAATGGTGTTTTTGACTCCTGTGTTCCTGAGTTTTGTTTTTAAATTATATTTTTATATAATTTTCTGTTTAACTTTAGATATAACTTTGTTTCATTAGATTGCTCCCATAAATTAAGAAATGTTCTTCTAAAGAGAACTTTTAGAGAATGTTAACCAATGTTCTGAGATCATTCCCTGTTAGTTATTAGTTTATTACATTCAATACATACAGTTACAAAATGCAGACAAGTGCAAAACAACCAATACATAAGACCGCAGAACAGACTGTACGCTACAAAAACACTACACTGCAGAACAGTTTAGCACAAAGAGCAGCACTGACCAATATATATACACAGAGTGTGACTATATTAGCAGCAGTTTTGGCAGCATTTGTGAGATGTGCAAGACGCAATGTAATACAGACGTGCAAAAATGTAAATGTTGTATGACATTAATATTCTGCAGCAGAGCAAAGACATTTCAGATCATTATCTGGTGTTCTGTATAATACATTTACATATGTAATTAGCTCCTTGCTACAAATACAGTAGAATAATAACTTCTGCCACTAAAGATTGTTTTATCAATAATCTACCTGTCTCAATTCCTTAGCGTAACAGATAACTTCGAAAACCTTGATAGCACACCAGCAAATCTTAACTCCCTCTTCTTTAACACTTTCAACAAGTTGCTCCTCTATGGTTAAAGAAGATAAAGGACAGTAGCCCAATGCAGTGGCATAATGAGCAAACAAAACTGGAGGTGTTCCGTACAGCATGGAAAGAGAGTGTTTCAAATTATAGAAAGGCCTTGAAAAGCTCCAGATCTGCCTACTTTTCAAATCTTTTAGAAGAAAATAAACACAGCATTCTTTTAAAATGGGCTTGAAAATTATGTTGGCATAAATGAAAAGATGTCATATTGATCACAAATTCAGTATGGAGTACCACAGGGCTCAGTGCTTGGGACTCTACTTATATGCTACCTCTGGGAGCAATTATTAAGAGACATGGAGTTAGGTTTCATTGTTATGCTAATGATACTCAGCTGTACATTTCTTTTAGGTCCAACAAAATGCATAAATTCACCAAAATAACAGAATGTATAGTCAATATCAAAACTTGGATGAATAGCAACTTTCTACTAAATTTAGACAAAACAGAAGTTTTACTTATGGGACCAAAGTCTTCCACACAACCTAGAACACTGCCTTACTCTGGATGCATTCTCTATAAAGTCTGCTTCATTAGCTAAGAATCTGAGTGTCCTTTTTTATATCAATCTGTCCTTTGAAATCCACATTTCCAATATTTGTAAAACTGCATTTTTCCATCTTTAAAACATATTAAAACTACAACATATGCTCTATGTCAGGCACCCTATGTCAGACACCCAAAAATGTACTCACTCATTCATGACATCAAGACTTGGTTATGGCAATGCCCTATTTGGTGGCTGCTCTGCAGGATCAATACAAAAACTCAGTCTGGTTCAAAATGCCAGAGTTCTTACAAGACCGAATAAGTATAACCATATTAGACCAGTTCTGTCAACACTACACTGGCTGTCTATCAAGCATTGTATAAACTTTTTGCTGATTATTTACAAGGCCCTGAATGGTTTAGCTTCTCAATACCTGAGTAAGCTCCTCTCTTATTACAGTCCTTCGTGTGATTGTGATTGAAAATTCTGGGATAATAATTCTGGGTATATGATAATACCCAGAATTTCAAAATCAAGTGCAGGTGGTAGATCCTTTTCATATTTCATATATTTTCATATATCATTTCATATATGTCTTTCCAGAACTGTCTGAGAGGTGGATAACTATGTCAGTTTAGATTTAGAGGTAGACCCACCTCATTAATCTAGCCTACACATAGTTCTATGGATTTATTACTTAAATACCCTAAGGGATTGTTAGGCTGCACTAATTAGGTGAACCGGAACCAGAGACAGATGTACTGGCTCCACACTAAATCTGTCTGTCTTTTATTTCCCCAAGGTCCTGCAGTCAGCTGGATCCAAACTTTATCCAGACCAGATGGTGGGGGACAGGATGGCAGGATGGTATAACTCCTGAGACAGATCATCTGGGGTTTGATGGACTTCTTTATTAAACTTACTATTTTCTTCATATCTAACTCCAGCCTAGTTAGTTTCTATATATTTTGTTGTCTGTATATTTTGAACTTGCTTGACATTTTGTCTGTGCTTTATTTTTTATTATATGTAAAGCTTGAAGCAATTTAACATTGTATAAAGCGCTGTATAAATTAAATTGATTGTTTTGTGATTGTTGTGCATAGTTTATGTCAGTCCAGTTCATGGGAATTCGGGAGTCTGATGGCTTGGGGTAAGAAACTGTTACACAGTCTGGTTGTGAGGGCCCGAATGCTCCAGATGGCAGAAGGGTAAATAGTGTGAGTAAGGGGTGTGTGGGGTCATCCACAATGCTGTTGGCTTTGCAGATACAATGTGTCTTGCAGATGTCCACAACAGAGAGAAGAGAGACTGTGATGATCTTTCTCGGCTGTCCTAAATATCCGCTGCAGGGTCTTGTGTTCTGAGATGGAGCAATTCCTGAATCAGACAGTGATGCAGCTGCTCAGGATGCTCTTGATGGCCCTTCTGCTGAATGTGGTCAGAATGGGGGGGTGGAAGATGTGCTTTTCTAAGCCATAGGAAGTGTCTGATACCTCTGCCAGGTGAACACCAAGAAATTTGGTACTCTTGACGACCTTGACAGTGGAGAATGGTTGCTCTGTGCTCTCCTAAAGTTAACAATAATTTCCTTTGTTTTGTCAATGTTCAGAGACAGATTGTTGGCTCTACAGCAGGATGTAAGATGTTGCAATTCCTCTCTATATGCTGACTGTTCTTGCTGAAGAGATCCACCAAGGTCTTGTGCCATCGCGAACTTAATGATGTGGCACGTAAATAACATATCATTGGTTCTTATGTGTCTCATGATGAAACGCATATGGAAACAAGTCACAAGACACACAAGAACCAATAAGATGTGCCACTATATTTGAATTTAGTGCTCTGTTTGTTTATATGGATATATGACATATTTATTGCTTAATAACCTAAAAATATTAATGCCCAGGCTGACAAGTTTGCAAGAGATGAGGAGACACCTGCATTTATACAAGTTTAGTTTGAAAGAGATGTCTTATATCCATACCAACATATATACACAGTTACATACCTCACTCCAGTCTAACTGGTCACACTGGTCCTCACAAAGATGGTTAAGGACACCTATGTTTCAAATGCATGTCTGAAATGCACACTGTCCAAATCCAATCCATCCTGAACACTTTTGGGAAACATGCCCTTGTCCAACCAAAATATTTAGCTTGTTTTGACAGAATTGGTTACATTTTGTATTGTAGTACACATTTAAAACAATAAGAGGGTGAGCAAATGAGAACATTTTTCTTTTAAGGACCTCACTCTCTTTATGTGACCCCCTCATATAGCCATCATATGTTTATTAGGTGTGTGTTTGTTTAGGAATAAAAATGCTTGCTGTCTTCGCTCTCAGAACAGATGGCTGTCTGCAGAAGATACACTGACTTGACCAAAACAAATATTTGTCAAATAATAACATACCACAGTAAAATCCCCACCAGCATAACTCACACAGCGGGAAAAGGTGTTCAGACTAGTGGCATAAAAAGATGAGGAAAGGTGGATATCATTTATGCACAATAACGGCCAGACATCCCATGTGACATATCAACATTTTAAAGCTACTGAACTGGAAGAAAATAAAACATGCATATTAATGAATAGATCATTGAATTTTTCATGTATTAAAAAGAACTCTATAATTATTTTTTCATCCTCATGTCAATTTCGTTCAATTCAATTTGCTACCATTTGCTTCTTTTTTCATTGTTAATTTATGTTGATACACACCATTTTTTTTTAAAAATTAAAGAAAATATTTCAATAGTTTTTAGTGAATAATAATTTAAAATATAGTCATAAGCGGCAATTTTTGGAATCCAAGCAGATTTGAAAAAAATGGGGAACAGGCCAGTGATGAGATGGTAACTTTTCGAGCTTTATTGTCAATGTAAATTTCAAATGCAATTTTGAAGTAAATTCAAATGAACTTATTATAAACTTATTATAAAACTCATTGATACTCAAGACATTGTCTGTGTATCATGGCTGCATAAATTAATTTCTATGAATTGAAAAACTGATGGCAGTGTTGGACTTTATTAAATTTTTTTATCCTGTTACTGTCTAGTCTACCCTTCAGTGGACAAAATATGAAACTACAGGCTTCATCTGGGAGTTGAAATGACTTATTAAATAAATGGCTGGTCACCCCCCTTTCATCAAAAATGGCTGAAACTTTGTCAGAATATTATGTCAGAATATTCTGTTTTCCACCTATGTTTTGTGAGTTTTTCTAAAATGAAAATGAAATGAAAGTGGCGTTTTTCTCAATGTATGGTATCCCATACTTGAAATGTGACCTTTGGATTTAACCCATCCAGTGAAAAGTGAACACACACTGGAAGTCATGAACACACCCGAAGCAGTGGGTAACTATTATTGCAGCGCCCAGGGAGCAATTGGGGGAAAAGTGCCTTGCTCAAGGGCACCTCTGTTGGTAATCGAACCTGTGAACTTTGGTTTACAAGTCAGACTCTCTAACCAATTAGGCCACGATTTGTACACAAGGCATTTCAGTTATGAGCTATATTTATACAAATATAAAAAACATATCTGCTAAAAAAAATCAACCCATCAACTTTATTTTGACAACTTTTTGTCATGAGGGTCCTGGGGATGATGCATGCCAAGTTTCACATGAATTGGAGGAATAGGTTGGGACACAAGTTCAAAAAAGTAATTTCTTCAAAAATTTCTTTATCACACATGATTGCAGCATTTTTAGTTAAAATGCAATACTGCCTATTATTGTAATGGTGCGTGAAGGTTGCGTTTGTGGTATTAACAAAGACGAGGACAAGGAACTAAATAATAAACGGTATTTAATGAAAAAGGAAACACAAACACTAACCGTTAAACAAAAAGGGGTGGCAACAAGTGCGACAGCAGTAATTAGAGAAAATACAAAAGACAAACCACGATGAATAAACATACAATCCAGGCAGCGGTATCCAAAGGGCAATCCAAATAGGGTAAATCCAAACACGAGAGCGTAAATCCAAAAACCAGGCAAGACACGAATGAAAACTAGAATATCCTAACTAGAAACTCCTAACACCAAACAATAACCCACGCCCCACTTACAAAAACCCGGAACTTAAATACACAAAGAAATCAAGAAGACACAGGTGATGACGATTAACACAAAAACAGGAAGTGACATAAAACACATTAGACAAGAACCAACTTCATAATAAAAGTCCACGCTCCTCGCTAGTCGCGGGAGCCCGGCTTCGTACCAATTATAGTAATTTTCACAAAATTTGGAACACATACTCTGCTTTAGGCGGTCTCTAAATATGTCAATTTTCGTATTGTGATCCCTTTCAGATTTGATGCTATTTGATGCAAAGGTGATGTATACCAATTTTCACCTTTATCATTCATGATAATGGCATTATTAAGGACTACAATCTGTTGTAGCACTGCCCATGGAAAAGAAGACAATATTTGTTTTGTGTCCACATGTCTACACGCACCAAGTTTCATTTAGCTTGGACAGAAGATATTGGCAAATTACTGAAAATGGGCCTCACCCACAGATTTTATTGGATTATCTGCTAAACAGTTTGACCAATCTGAATTATTCTGACAACTTTATGCATCAAGGGTCTCTAGATAATGCATGGCAAATTCCAAGCAAATCGGACAAATGGCCTAGAAGGAGTTAGAAAGATAGCTTTTTCAGAAATTTAAAAAAGCGGAAAAATGAAAC
The DNA here is from genome assembly GCA_036877585.1 of Botia kubotai. Classification (NCBI taxonomy): domain Eukaryota; kingdom Metazoa; phylum Chordata; class Actinopteri; order Cypriniformes; family Botiidae; genus Botia; species Botia kubotai. The sequence continues at coordinate 15,995 of JAZGTI010007074.1, read as the reverse complement.
TCACATGAAATCGACATGAGCAAGAGAATCTATATAGATAAATCCCATGACAATAAGGCAAATTAATCAAAAGTTATAAGCAGTTTATTAAATGTTGTTATAACCTTTGAACGAGAGAATGTTGCCTCCAAACTTTGTAGGTACCCTCAGACCCTCAGAAGTTTTGTAGAGATATGCTGTTGCGTTCGTGAGATATTCAAAATGCATTTACAAAAAGCATTTACAAAATTAAAAACGGCAAATGCCCAAAATGACTGACCAAGGAACATTGGGTATCATTTGACTTGGTAGCCACCAAGGAATCAAAAGAGACCTCTCATATGATTTCTGACCAACGTTTTCAAAAGTAGCCATTTCAAAATAGCCATTTTTCATATCTCTGGACCAGTAGGTGGCTCTTTGAAGAAATTGTGCATGTACCCTCAGGTCATGCCTACAATAACATGTACCAAGTTTTGTGTAAATACACAAACATTTTGCGAAGATATAGCCTCATATCCATTTTTGCATGTTTGTGTTAAATTCGTTAATGCAGCATATGAGGACAGAACAAGACTTCACCCTTAATGAGCAGACCAGGTATAAACAGACAAAGACAATGAGACACAGGTAAACATTATAATAAAAAACATAGGGTTTGGGGAAATAGTCCATAGAAAATTCCAGGAGGGGCCGCAAAAGTGCTCTCTGGTGGAACACCAGGGCACTGGCAGCATGTAATATTAATATTATAAATTATAAATGGCTTTATTTTACAAAATAAAGCCAAACAACCAATAGATTCAAAAATTATATTTGGAAAGTTTTCTAAAAACATTGTGGATGACATTTTATTGTGCACTATTTAAAAAAGTTGAAATAGGCTATTTAAAATCAGTTTGATGCCTGTGGAATAGTTCATTTAAAAATCAAAGGTATTTAGAATTATTTTTTTAATATGAAATGCAAATGAATATGGTCCAACATTTTAAAATGCCAACATCAATCATAAGCGATATGACTTGAGTTAATAAATAAATGTTTTTTGAAGCTTTTCAATAAACCAAAAAGAATATGCCATACCCCTCTTGATCTTGCACCATTCACTACCTGTCAAATTCAAGTCTCTGACACTGGCCTTTTTGGATACTAACCAAAACTTCACCGTCCTGCTTTAACTCACTCCTACAGGTCTGTGTTAATTCCTGCAATCTACGGTCAGTAAATGGGAAAGCCTGATTGTTTCATCCTAGTGAGGCACCAGATTGCTCTCAGAAAAATTGACCCATTCTGCTCCTCTCTCTGGTGGAATGAGCTGCCAGCCTCCACCTGATCTGCCTTGAAACTTCAAGAAAAAACTGAAAACATACCTGTTTTGCATACACCTGACTAACCGCAATGTGTTAACTGTCCACAGCTTTCACAGTTCATACCCAGTCAGGGCTAACTGCCACTCCTCACAACAAGAAAACCACAACAAGAGAAAATGGCGCTGTGGAACAGCACTCTACGTTTGGTGTGTATGCATATTTGTGTGTGCAGTCACGGACGGCATGTGAGAGCCAAAGGGGGTGTGTGAGGTATTTCAATGTGGAAGAAATTAACTCAAATTTTACTGCCACCTCTTTTCATCTTACTGTAATTAACATCTGCCATCTGCACAAAAACCTGTGTTAAACCGGCCAGCATGGTTTAGATCAGTTGCAACAAATACACACTGACAGAAGCTTAACGGGGCTTCTGACCTTTGGCTCCCTACATCTGTGATGGATGCAACACATGGAGCATCCAACTGCAACAACTGCTTTTGTGAAAAGCACCGGCAGGTTGCTGCTCCTTTCACACTGGGTCTGGCATGCAATTCGTAGATGCACAAGTGGCTTAGCCAATCATGTGCCTGTGAGCATGCTGAACCTGTTTCTAGCACCTGCTCCTTGTGTCCTTTATCAGTTTGGATAAACTGTATTCATGTATCCAGCTCTCTTGGCATCATCAACCCACCATCTGGACGTTGCCCTCAGTGGGCACAGTGAATTAATGTAATGGGTTAGCTTGACCCGAACACAGGCCAATCTGTAGAAATTTAATCCAATAATGCCAACTAGAAATGAACGCAAATCATTCAGTTGTAGTTCTTTTTAATTATTAAGCAGAAAAAGTAGTGAAACACATGACAAATGTACAAAAATCGAGGACAAAAGCCAATTAACAGGTCAATACTAGCCAGCCATTCAGTTCAACTACACACTGGCTTGTTTGTTTAAATCACTGACAGCCCTGAGATTTAACAAATGCTTTATCCGGTTATTTATATTTGTGTTAAAGAAGACAATGGAAGAGTTTATTTTCTACTGTCACACCAGAAGATAAATAATCTTTATTCTACTAGAGTATGGACACGTTTAAGCCCGCAGCATTGATCCTGTGCATGACAAACATGCTGAAATATATGCACATGTGCATGCACACACGCACACACATGCACGCACTCCTCATTAAAACACAGCTTTCTGTCGAGTACTCAAGGGGGAATGATAAATATGCTAATTGGAGAATATCACATAAATTGACCTTGCTTTTCTCTGGGATCTGTATCACTATAGACAGAAAAAAAGGTGTAACATGAAACACACAGTTCATTTTGTTGTTAACATAATAAATCAACTGTTCAGTTACATTGAAAGTTAAGTATTACTGATCTACATTAAGATGAGTTTAATATGGTGATGTGTAAGTACAGTGCAGAGAATGAAAGATGACTGGGAGAGACAATAAGGTGGAGTGTTGAGATAGCGTGCCTTTTCTTTGGCTGTAAGCTGCTCTGTTGGGCCTGGATTGAGAGTTAGGTGGTTATGGGTAAAAAGTGGGGCTAAAACTGAGGCTGGCTAGAGGGGTGGGGTGGGGTGGCTTCTGAGCTGAGCCCCCTGCAGGTTTGTGTAACAGCGCCAAAGTACTAACCTGCCCCCCATATGCTTGCTTTGCACTTGCCAACCTACTCCCGCCACACCCTGCCAAGCTCAAAATTGGCACCTCTCACCCACCCCCAATCTGTCCCTGTGCCTAATGCCTGCTCCAACTGCCTCCTCCATTGCTTGTGCCCATGCCAGGCAAACAGGGCAGCCCTGGGCCCCAAAACCACACTGGCCTGCTGACCAGCTAACAGGCCACAGTTTCCATATGTAGACTTTCTATCTGAGCGCACCCACCATGCACCCACCATGTTGGGCCGAGCCTGCAAACAGACTGTTCACCCCCGCTTTGCTCTGGACTTTCTACTTGCTTTTCTCCTCTTGTTCATCAGTCCAGCAGATTTATTCAAATAAATCTGAGATTTATTCAACACAACCTACTTTGAACTACTTTTAATGCACTTCGTGAAGGAAATTCTTATAACCAAGTAACAATGTTAATACATCTAAAAAAACTTTCTTAGAATATTTAAAATAACATTGTTAACGTTTTGTTACTTAATGGAAACTTTAGATAAATGTTCTTATAAATTGTTCGCTGGTATAAAACTACACAGCATGTGTTAGTTATCAGACAATATGCTCACTTGAGACAACAACTCAAGTTCAGTGCATCTACGCTGAAGATCACAGCTGTTAGTATGTAAACCAGCATTTGACCAAAACTAACTTTTACAAACTTACCATACAATTACCAAATTCTGCCACTTCATGTTCTGTATCATAAGGAAAATCTGGCCCCTTAGATATGGGTCAAGACTGTTACAAATCAGTTACATTACATCTCTGCCAATACACTTTCAGTTTAAATGCCACATCTGTTTTATAATAACATATAACATTTACTGTTCAATGACTAGATTTAGTTCTATGCTAACTTAGCAGCAATGCTGTATGTCAAATGTAAAAAACAACTGTTTAACCAAGTAAACACATTTATGTTGTGTCAATGTTCCCAATTCTCCAAATAGTAGTTAAACATCTAAAATCATCTGTATTGTAAATTTTCCTTCCTAAATCTTTCCTTTGTTTTAATAAACTGATGCTTCAGACAGGTGTAGCTCATTCATTATTTTCACTCTGGCAATGTTGAATTCAGATAACCAAAGGCTGAAATCATGGGGGGTCGTATTATTTCAACCCACCTAATCTGAGGGTTGTTCCTCCCTAAAAATGTCAGTAAAAATACACTGTGTAAATAATATAATGATATATACATAAGTTTAACATTTTAAGTTTAGAAACATTTTGAGTCCCCCTCTTTTGTTCTCTTTCACCAGACTTGTATCTGTGGGTGAGGTAAAAAGGGAAAGCAATCAACGGACCAAAGAACTGGGAGGTAAAGTTCTTCAGTATTTGTGGAATCCAGCAAGTAGGCTGTCAAGACAATTTTTTTAAACATCAGATGAAGTGATTCTTTTCTCTTTTATACGGATGATGCTTAGTCAATAATAAATTAGTCATGACAAAAAAGTATGATAACCGAAGTCTGCTATGTTAGCGATAATAATGTTACCTAGCTTGTCGTACCAGAACAAGATCATTACGTCATGTCATGACTTTTTCAGATGGATACTAGCAGTATCGCAAAGAGAATAAGGATAACGGCATGGTCTCTATACTATATTAATAATAGTAGTAAGGCTTTCCTTTGTGTACACATATGCTTTAAAGAACAATTTTGGCTGTATTATCTGTGCCCCCTTCAAAAATTGCTCACGAGAAATTTTATGTTTATTGTCCGCCCAACTGTTAGATAAAATTTACGCCCATGCTGACAACATCATAACAATGTAAAAATATAAAGCACTGCAGGGTTGTAGCAACGTTATTGTGCAACATTCTGAAATTGCAAGACAACGTTCCAAACGCATTTGTTTATTCCTGATGCCATAGCAGCTTTTCTGTGGAATATCCATTCCCATCCATTTTACATTTTACTGTTTATATTTTGAATACAAATACTTTTTATAACATTTACTGCAAACTACTTATAATTAACACCCTCAAGTATAAACTTTAAAGGGTAACAATGCAATACAGGATCATATAATGTAACTTTATAATTCCACCATTGGCCTAGACTACCCTTACAGTTTGTTAACAGAACAAATTAATATAGGTGTGCCCTCCCTTAATGATTTACATCAGACTCCAATGACTGCCCAGTGGTTGTTTAATTTTAAAATGCTGATATTCATGCTTCAGTACAATGACATGTACATGTTGTTCACTGGTTTTCTAAATAACCTTAAGCGCAACCTAAATCACTGAATGTTGGTTTAAAGGCAACATTGTGACAGCTTTGTGACAACCTTCCCCACAGAATGAGAAACATCAACCATTTGGCCATATTGTTACAACGCTGTTAGAAGGTTTGCTACATTGAGACAATGCTCTGTGTGATTTGATTGTGAGATCAGGATAAATGACTTCAAACTAATTTTCTTTTATTAACACACACAACAACTAAAAAAAAAACACATAGATAATAGCTATCATGGCTAATAAAGAACAAGCTACCAGTAAGGCACTTAATTTTGCATTTAAATGCAAAAGAACCTGCTGTTCACAGTATTTTAGGAGTTGCAGCGCACATGGGTTGTGACAGCGATATTGATCTGGGAAAGAATGGTAAAAGGGATAGCTCACCAAAAAATGAAAATTCTTCCATCATTCTACTCACCCGCATGTTATACCAAACCTAGTTTATGTTACAGATTTCGAATTGCTCCATTTGTACAGTAGCAGCGTTCTCGTTCACGTCAATGCTTATGGCTAAAGTTTTGTGGGGTTGAATATTAAATGGCATTTGTTGCTGTGTCACAACCCCATCTCCTTGCCTAAAGGGACCCTTTGCATTCCTGAGCCCACAGATGAGCTGATAGAGAACAAAGGCTATTGGCTGAGATGTTTGTGTTGTATGTAGGGGGTTTGCCATTTGTTTAGTACAGTGGGGGTTAAACATGGTTTTCTGATTGGTCAGTTTGATTATCTTAGGTTGGTTTCAGTCACATGGTCAAGGAAGGATAAAAAGGGAACGTAAGATATGCTCTTTCTCTTCTTTTCCATGCTCTTCTTTCCTTTGGGTGTTTTTCCTTGAGTTCTGCTCTTGGATTCTGCCCTTACTTTATGCTCTTCTCTATCTGAGCCCTAGGCCCAACTTTCAGACCTCTCTTTTCTCCTCTTTCTCTATTTCTATTCTTCATAATGTAATATTCTTCACATACACTGTTTACAGTTAATTGCATATGTTATTTAACCATTTACATGCATCTTCATTGTAACCATTTCATTGTATAACTTCAGACAGTAATGTTAATAAATCATTTCACCTATAAACTCTGTACCAACTAGTTTTGATTCATTGTTAATAATTCAAAGCAACATAGTGAAATACAATGTTGTTATGGTTGTTATGGAAGAAAACTTGTTTCCTTGACAATGTTTTTCCAACAGGGACAATGCGCCATGCCACACAGCCAGGTCAATCAAGGTTTGGATGGAGGATCACCAGATCAAGACCCTGTCATAGCCAGCACAATCTCTAGACCTGAACCCCATGAAAACCTCTGGAATGTGATCAAGAGGAAAGTTTGCTATTTTATTTTCCACATTTAGCCCAACTCTGAATGCACAGAAATAGACAAATCAAAAGAGATTCACTTAGATATTTTCATGTGGTTCATATAAGGGTTTGTACAGACAAGTCTGTCTACGCTTATTAATAATCATGAGCTCACTTGTAGTCGAACCCCCACAGCTCCATGAATTATTCATAGGTGGTAAGTGTCAGCTTAGTGGCCCTACTGTAAGAGGGCAGGTAAAGAGCTGCCCTGCACTGCCCTCAACACACACACATTCACAGATCTCATCTATCATGAAGAGTCAGAAAGTTTTTACTGTAGCAGCTGATTAGTGGAAATGGCTGTACACACATAAGCATGTGTGTTTGATATCTTCTGCCTCACACTTCAAAATGTACTGACCACTGATCATTTGTCTCTTGCATTCACCTGTTTCAGCTCTGAAGATTCATATTGTACTATTATTTACACAACGCAACATCATGGCTAAATTGTTCCTCCAGTTTTCAATTTCCTGAGTGTCTGTAACACTACTGTACTGTATGTGCTTTTAAAATATCATCTTATAAATAAAACTAAAATGAAAATAAAACTAAAATGTCCAGGATACGTTTTATAGCAAAATTAAATGAAATAATATATCTCAGCGATAACGGGCCCAAGCACTACAGCGCCATCGCCACATGCAGCTTCTCTGAAAACAACACACAGTGGGCACTTGCATTTAACTCAGAAAATAATAGTGGACAATTTAAAGTCTATTTTTAGTGGCACTTTCAGCTGCCAGTAGGTGGTGCTGTGACTCACAATAGCCATATCCATGTAATCAGCCACCATGACCAAACATACAGCTGAAGTTTGATCTAAATCACTCGATGCATACAGTGGATGAGACACTTCCTGTTTCTCTTTTTGCCATAAATTAATTGCTTCACCATGGCAACATTGTTCAAGATTTCAACAATCCATTCACAATTTAGCATCTTGTATCTGCTCCCTCCCTGTGTGCCAAGTTTCAAGAGTTTTTGAAAATGTTATGGGGCCCAAAATGTCCCGAACAAAAAAAAATATATATACAGCTACAAGCAGTGATGATGGGCCCAAGCACTAGGGTGCCCTCACCACCTGGTGCTTTTTAAAAAAAACTGCATAGTTGTCCCATGCCATTGCTACAAACTCCACCCTGCTCTAACCCACCTGGACAGTCCTAATACACATGTTAGAATGCTGTTCCTTGACTTCAGCAATTCCCATGCCATGATACCCTCTAAGCTAATCTCCAAGCTCAGCCATCTTGGAATCAGCACATCCCTCTGTAACTGGACCCTGGATTTTCTAACTAACCGACCCCAGTCTGTTGAGTTAGATAACCTCTCCTCCTCCATCATCACCCTGAACGCCGGCTTGCCACAGGGCTGCGTGCTGAGCCCTCTTTTGTACTTCCTATTCACCCACAACTGCACTCCTGTTTATGGTTCCAACACCATAATCAAGTTTGCAGCTGACACCACGGTGGTAGGCCTGATCAAAAATGATGATGAGTCGGCCTATAGGGATGAGGTACAGCACCTGGCTGTAAACATCCAGAAGACCAAGGAGATCATTATGGATCTCAGGTGGACTTTTTACCCTCCTCCCATCTGGCAGGCGCTACAGGAGGCACCAGTAGGCTCAGGAAGAGGTTGTTTCCCAAGGCTGTGACCCTGCTGAACTACACCGGCACTGGTTTCAGTACCATGAACTCATATTTCCACTATTCATATTTGCACAATCTGTACACTACCACCCATTTTTTGCACATACATAATAGACAGATCTTTGTGATCAACCCACAACAACAAATATATTTTCTATGTTTGATGTAAATTACTCAATACACACCAAATATATATACGAAACACTTCATGTTTGTCTTTTTGCCTTGACATGGCAACACTGTTCGAGATATCAACAATTTACACGTATACACGTTTTAGCATCTTTAATGTCTCCCCTTTATTCTGACCAAGTTTGAAGTCATTTGTGTAAAAAAATGGCCAAAAGGGGGCACTACAGAGCCCTCTCACCAGTTTTTGAGCATGTTAAGGGACCCAAAGGCCTTGAAAACCTTAAAAAAAGAATAAAAAATAACAATCCTGAGAAAAACAATATGCCCTTAACACTGAATAATAATAATAAAACTATAGCTGTGATCTTGAAAAACAGTAAAAAAAAATCATTTTAAAAAATAGCGTTAAACAATGATGAGATGCTCAAGTGCTACGACACCATCTCCACCTGGTGCTTCTCTGACAATAAACCATAGTTCTCTTGTGCATTTTATTCTGAAAATAACTGAAAGATATTTCAAAATCTGTTCTAAGTCTGCTGTAAGTGACACACTTGACACACCTGCTGCCATTTGGTGGTGCTATAACTTATAACAGCAAACCTATTGTATATCACTTAATGCATGCGGAAGATCTGAGATACTTCCTGTTGCATTTATTGCCATAAATGTATTGCCTCGCCATGACAACACCATTTAAGATATGAACAATGTAGCATCTTTAATGTCTCCCCTTTGCAATTTAACATCACATGATTACACATGATGTTAACATGTTTTTCACATGATGGTTGATACAAGACATTGTCAGGGAATTAGGAATTTTTTTTGTTTAAGGCTGATAGAAATTAGGAAAAATGTGAAAATGAAATGTACACATTACAGTATTGAGCAACCAACAAGATTTAGCCTTATCTCAGCACCAGAACATCATTGAGACATGGGAGTTAGCTCTTTTGATTCAATTTATGGTACCCTAGCAACCATGTTATGAAATAAATAAGCCATGTCTCCACACTGTAATGCTAAAACATGCTAGCATCATGTTAAATCATACAGGCATCAAGATCAAGACTGCTTTTAATCATTCCCTTCCACTTCGGCAGCTGCCTCAACTGTCTGGGTTGCCAGCACGCAGAGGTGGTGTTTGTTGAAGATACATGGTCTCATTGTGAGAGAAGTCTTTGAGAATGTTGCAGTCATGGCTCGTGTTTTTTCTTTCTAAGATGTCTGCCACCACAATTGTTTCCCAGCCTGGTCAATAACGTTTTAGTCCATTGTCGGCTGGGTTGGTGAGCACCGTGGCCGATCTTGAGGCTTCCATGGAAGTCTGCCTGCTGGCTTAGTCCCTGTTGGCCTTCCATTCTACTGTACAGCCCACACATTCTCTCAGTCAGAACTGACTGATAGGCAGGCTCATAGTTACATTCTCAGCCTGGGATATGGATGAGCTTTTTGTCACAACATTAAAGAGTGGCCTCCTCCTCACTGACATAAAAGAGTCCTTCGAGCCCCCACCGTCGGGCAGCTCAGGATGAAACCAATGCAGAGTTGGTGGCTGTGCTTTCTTGGGGTGCCGTGAGCCTTGGGCTGGAGTGAAACTCCGCCTTTTTCCAAACTCTCACGGCTGGATAATTGAAACCTGGAGTGTGAAAGTAACACCAAGCTGCATCTTGCCCTGGTGCCATTCCGTCCAGAGGTGCATGAGGAGCTCACACAGTTTTCTCGCAAGGTGGCCTTTTCGGGGACATGGTCAAGGACTTCGCTCAGCAGTTCTCTATGGTAAAGAGGCACCTGCTGTGGCCTTGGCACAGAGCCTAGCTCCCATCCCAGTGGAGCCTTCTTGTCGGTCCCAGAGGACAACAACTTGGAGAAGAACATCTACCCATCAGCAGTATGGACTGCCTAGCAGGTTCCTAAGCAGCCTTGACAGGGGCAGTCAATGAGAAAACACTATCCGGCTTTGAGGGCCATGCCGTCGCCTCCAGACATCAATGAGGCATCAGGACTGGTTTGTGGCCATTAACCTGAAGGATATGTACATCTGTGTATCGATCCTCCTTCAACACAGACCATTTTTTCAGTTTGCTTTCAACAGGAGGGCATACCAGTACAAGGTCTTTCCTATAGGTCTGTCCCTGTCTTCTCACCTGTTTACCAAAGCTGCAGAGGCTGCCATTGCTCCACTACACGAGCAAGGCATGTGTATTTTCAACTATTTTGACAACCGGCTGATTTTAGCTCACTCGAGAGATCAGATGTGTGCACACAGGGACCAAGTTGTGATTTTGAGTCAGCTGGGAAAAGAGAAAACTCTCTCCAGTGTAGGGTGTCTCTTTTCTCAATATGGATTTGGACTCATTCTACGTGACAGCTCATCTTACCAACGAGCCTACCCAGTCAGTGCTGGCCTGCCTGTTCCAGAGGCTCCTGGGACACATGGTATCACGCAACTCACTCGTCGCCTCCTGCTCAGATCTCTGCACGTCATTCATGTTCCTGGAGACCCCAATCATGCAGCCTATGTGCTCTCACAACAGGTTACTAGGCATGCCTCTTGAACAGAGGACCTACAGGGATACCTGGTAAGGACTGTGTTGTCCTTCCTGCAGGAGAGGTTGGACAGCCACTTGTCCCCCTCAACTCTTAAGGTGTATGTGGTGGTTATCACTGCCCATCACAAGATGGTTAAAATCTCTCAGACAGCATAAACCTGAAATCTGTCAGACAGCATAAACCTAATCTTTAGGTTCCTTAGGGGTACTAGGAGGTTAAACCCTCCTAGACCACACTGTCCCCTCTTGGGATCTCTCCATTGCCCTGGTGGGCCTAAAAATCATCTTATTCAAGCCCCTAGGGGAAGCCACTTTCAGCCACTTGTCATTCTTCTGGTGGTGCTCCCTTCTATCAAGAGGGTGGGGGACTTAAAAGCATTCTCTGTGTCCCGTGGTTACCTTGAGTTTTGCCTGGGTGATTCTCACATAATCCTGAGACCCCAGCCCGGCTATGTGCCCACCACTACCTTTTGGGACCAGGTGGTGAACTGCAAGTGCTGTTCTCACACGGAAAGGACCCAACCTTTATTCTGTTATGTCCTGTATTTGCTTTGCACCTATATTTGGACCATACACAAAGATTTAGATGCTCTGAGCAGCTCTTTGTCTGCTTTTAACGACATTAGAAGGGGAAAGCTGTCTCCAATGAGAGGTTGGCCCATTGGATCATGGATGCAATTAGAACTCCATACCAGGCACAAGGCCTGTCATGCCCCTTCGGGGTTCATGTGCACTCCACCAGAGGAGTGGCTTCCTCCTCACATTTTGCAGCTTAATAATAGTCACATATTGTTTACATAGTGCCTTGTTAGCATTAGCGCTGGGAGGAATGTACACTCTGAAAAGGTCTGCACCATTTCGCGTTGACGTAAACACACAAGCCACCACCATGACCCTTGCTGCACAGAGCTGCATTTCTGTCAGCACAAAACGAAGCAAGCGTATCTAACTGAATGGCGGCATCCGGAACTCTATTTCTAAGCCACATGTCCATGAAAATAAAGATGTAAAGGTCTCTAAATTCACATTGTAAAGTCAGCTGGAGTCAGATATAGTCCAGTTTATAATCCAGGGAGCAAACAATGGAAAGTAGGACCAGATGGCTAGGGTTTGTTTTTAGCCTAGCATGGACTTCCGCACTCTTGCCAAGCTTCCACGTTTTACGCGCACCACTTTCAACATCCCTCCTCCCAGCAACCGACATCAGGCAACACAGAAGACTGGAAGCCTGGTCTCCGCAGCAAGCCGAGGTCACATAGTTCCACCAACTGATCATCATGCAGGTTGGCTGTTTCATGATTTCTGTACCAAATGCCTGCCGGTTGTAGACATGAGCACCAGTTGCTCCAATCACCATGTAGTGTGAAAAGTCTAAAGACAACAATAGCATAATTTTAGATACAGAGCGTCTGTTGTGTGCTACTGCCACACTGCCATCTTTACTCACCAACAGCTGCTGTGAGGAAATGTGATGTAAGGAAATGATGTGAGGAAATGTAATGTTAGGAAAAATCTATGCAGTCAATCTACGGAAGGCTGCTGGACCAGACAACATTCCTGGCAAGGTGCTCAGGGAATGTGCAGACCAACTAGCAGATGTATTCACCGACATCTTTAACACTTCCTTGAACAACGCCATTGTTCCATTATGCCTTAAGACCACCACCATCATCCCTGAGCCAAAGAAGCCTGAATAACTACCGTCCCATTGCACTCACACCCATCATTATTAAGTGCTTCGAGAGGCTCATCATGAGGCACATCAAAACCCTGCTGCCGTTTGCATATGCAGTTTGCATATCGTCCAAACTGCTCCATGAATGACGCCATTGCCAAAACACTCCTCCTGGCCCTCACACACCTGGACAAGAAGAACATGTATGTATGAATGCTGTTCATTGACTTCAGTTCAGCATTCAACACTATCATCCCTCAGCACTCAATTAGAAAGTTAAGCCTGTTGGGCGTGAGCACCTCCCTTTGCAACTGGATCCTGGGCTTCCTGACTGGGAGACCCTAGTCAGTTCATATCGAGAACAGCATCTCCAATACCACTACACTGAGCACTGGGGTCCCTCAGGGCTGTGTACTGCTGTTCACTCTGCTGACTCACGACTGTGCAGCAATGTACAGCTCAAACCACATCATCAAGTTCGTTGATGACATGACCGTGGTCTTATTAGCAAGAACGATGAGTCAGCATATGGAGAAGAGGTTCAACATCTTACAGCCTGATGTAAAGCCAACATCTTGTCTCTGAACATTGATTAAACAAAAATAATGATTGTTGACTTCAGAAGAGCACAGAGTGACCATTCTCCACTGTACATTGACGGGATGTACATCCTCTGTGGAGATCATTAAGAGCAACAAATTCCTTGGTGTTCACCTGGTGGAGAACCTCACCTGATCCTTTAACACCAGCTCCATCACAAAGAAAGGCCAGCACGGCCTCTGCTTCCTACAAAGGCTGAGAAATGCACACCTCCCACCCCCCATTCTGACCACATTCTACAGATGGGCCATTGAGAGCATCCTGAGCAGCTGCATCACTATCTGATTTGACAATTGCTTCATCTCGGACCGCAATACCCCACAGCGGATAATGAGGACAGCTGAAAAGATCATCTGGGTCTGTTTTCCCTCTGTTGTGGACATCTCACAACACACACTGCATTCGCAAAGCAAAAAGCATTGTGGATGACACAACTCACACACACTTTTTACCCTTTTGCCATCTGGAAAAAGGTACCGACTTTATTCAACCTATATTCAACCTTTTGCACATCCTGTATATCTCTGTATTATATTGCGATTGACAGAGATTTACACATCTTACAGCTGCTAATACTGCTGCTAATACAGTCAAATGTTTACAACCATGTATCCTCACTTACCCTCAGCAAACATGTATATCGGTTAGCCCTGCTCTCTTTGCTCAATTGTAATGTCTAAAGTGTTTGATATGAGACACGCTAGGCTTTACGTACCTCACAACATGGTTCAGCAATTTGTATACAGACCCCTAGTGTCACGTCATCAACACAACTTCAAGTGAGTGACAGAAGGTAAACGTCATGACAGTAACCTCTGTTCCCTGATAAAGGAATCAAGGGATTGTGTACCTCATTCTACAACACTGAACTGTCTGCTGTATGGCCGGGACACTCTCAGCTTCTCTGCACAAAGCTGAATAAATGCTGCACGCCATCTCCTTTCATACCTGTTTACAGGGTGAAGATAGTCATGCATAGTTCATTTGTCAATTTTCATTGACCTTTTCATATAACTCATAGATGACAGGTTCTCAAGGACAGACCCCTAGTGTCATGTCATTGACACAACACCTTGTTCTGTCCAACAGTGAACAGAGGTTACATTTACATTAAAAGTTTATCATTAGTAATTGTTTTATTTACATCAGCATCAATTGTAAATAACATATCTATGTAAAGCTATGTAATAACCTTTCTTTACATTCACAAAACTACTTTTATCACTGCACTTTATTGTGTTATATAACTGTGTTCCTTATTTTAGTTCTGCACTGGAAACCTTTGTCACCAAGACAACTTCCTTGTGTGTGTGAACGTATTTGTCAATAAAGCTCTTTCTATTCTATTCTAAAAGACAGCATGCAAATAATACAACAACGTATACACTGTTATACTGCCCTTTGCAGTGTGTTGTTTTGTTCCAATATATGCAGATATAAAAAACACATGTAACTATACTAAACAGTAATCAGTTTACAATCATTCTGATTACTATAGCAGAAAATCAATTAATCAAAATCAATCAAACTATTTAATTTTCCTAATAAAGAGAACAGCCCAAAGATTCGGCCATGTGCCCCATGCATACACACACAAACACACATCGCAAACACGCCATTAGATCCACACACAAGCTGCTGATGTGGTTTCTTTAGAAAGTAACTTCAGGAGAGCACACTCTGTGCAATCTGGTTGGAAGAACTAACCTGATAAGTAGTGGAGAGGGGCTTTTAGTCCAAACATTGTCTTTTTTACATGTTGCTGAGCCAAAAGGTCAGAAGATGAGGTTTGCTCTGACCTATCTGTGAGTGAGATCCATCCCAGTGCATCCAGAGCCAGGCAACAAACCTCAGTCCTCCATTCTGAACAGTTCCTGTTTACAGGATGAAAGAGCTGTGTGGATGTAGGGTCAGTCAGGGGGTCACACTGGATCCAGCAAAAAAGCAATGCTGCGATCGTGTGCTCTAGATTTTCACAGTGAAAAGCCACATAAGTAATCCTTTAAAAGCCTTGTCCCGCATCTCTGCATGTCTGCATCTCTGCCTCCATCCCAGGATGAGGAGCCGATGAGAAAGACACAGTCTTCCGTTTACACACACACTCTTTTCTCTGTTTAACTCTGGCTCAGTTCAGTGTCTGCTACCAACACAAGGAGATGAAACCCCTCATAATACAGCACAGTCAGAGAGCAAGGGAGGAGGGGGAAAGAGAAAGACAGCAAAGACAACAGGGAGGGAAGGAGGAGGATTCCTCTTGTGAACATCATTATCAGCAGTGAGAGGGTGTGGGAGTGCTGTGTGATTGGTCAGAGAACAGGGCATTATTCAGCACCCAGGGCATACGCTTTTGCCCCTGAATCTGCCTTCACTCTTTGCCATCTTAACCTGCAGCATTTATCTGAGCTGCACACACACAGAACGGCATTGAAAACAGCAGCACACACACAGCACTTGCATGATGACGTGACAGTACAGCAGGACAAAGAATGTGAATGAAAGGGTATTTTTTTGTTGTATTGCGCCACCATTTTCCTTCTCCCTCTCTCTTTCTCTCTCCCTAATTTTTAACCTATAATATTGCCAAAACATCAATAACAAAACAAATGCATTACATTAATACAAAAACAGGGACAGAGCAAAACAATAAAATAACAGCTAAGTATAGTATTAGTAATAGTAAGTAATAGTAATAGTATTAGTAAAAAAAAACTTGTATATTAATACACTATAACATTTTCAAAACACAAAAACATAGCATTTTAGGAAAAAAATATTTTGTTAATCAAGAACCTCTCTCTCTCT